>JZKD02S2074693.1:435981-471982 GCA_000966675.3 Picea glauca
AGATTTGACAAGGTTGTTAAATGATCCTATTTGTCACGATCCACATTGGCCTCCTATGCCAACGAAGTTGCCTTCAGACATTCCAAAGTTTGAGGCCAAGCCTAATGAAGATCCAAGTGATCACGTGACTACCTTCCATCTTTGGTGTTCATCTAACTCATTGAAAGATGACTCCGTTCAGTTGTGATTGTTTCAATACACTCTTATCGAGAGTGCCATGAAATGGTACATCGAGCTCGATCGCTCCAGATACTCTTCTTTTGGTGAACTGGTGATGGCCTTCCTTAACCATTTCCAGTTACCTGTGAGATACGACGCTGGCACAGAGCTGCTTGCCAATTTCGAACAGACAACAGCGGACCATATCTCTGATCATATCCGAGAGTGGAGACGCCGAAAGAGTCTAATCAAAGTACCAGTCCCACCAGCATTCTTGCTTGAGTGGTTCCTTAATTATTTAGTCCCACAATTATCCAAAGACATCGTGACTTCAGGAGTTTTCTCCGAAGAAGATGCCATCATGAAGGCTCAACAATTTGAGCTCATCTATTCTCAGTCTGGTTTATTATACAACATCCTGTCGGATGCACCACGATCGATACTGGATAAAACTAGACAGAGAGTTGGACCACATGCCGATGGTATTGTTGGTTCAACACAAACCAAGCCCCCTGAGAAATTGACAAAGCAATTGCAACAGTTATCTATACAACACTCAGTGACCAGCCAGACTACTGCTTTGGCTACTCCACCTACCCAAACGTCGGAAGTACACTCCGTGCAGTCGACTAACCCAAAGGCCACCCAACAGCCTGAAGGGAAGAAGAAACAATGAAAAAAGGGTAAAGGGGATAAAAAACCTATTGATAATGCTGGCGAGGGAACCACAAAAAAATGTAAGGCGAGGTATCCTTGCAACTTGTGTGCGGAAGACCACTCGACCCATCTATGTCCTCGACTTGCAGAGGCCCAAAAGTATGTCACACAACAACAACAAGCCGTGTTGACTAATCCCTTTCAGCATGGGCAAAATTTAACTCAAGCCTCTACAAGTGTCGAAGGGGGCAGCCAAGAAACCTGCCCTCCTCCAAAAAAATCCTCATCCACGAACGTATATATGGTTAGGGGTGATGCTTTCATAACAACTAGAGCGCACGACTATAGTAAACCAAGTGCCTCTGAGAAGGGTAAAGAAGTTGAACTCCCATCTCTTCCTCCACAGATCGAGAAGACATTGGGAGAAACAATGACATGCATTCCAAAGGGTGCAATTAAGAAAGCTTCTCACAACCCAAATGCAAGGGTTGACCAGAATTACTCTATGGTGGAGGATTTATCACAAACCCCTTGTGCGATGTCTGCTTTGGAAGTCCTCCAAAGCTGCCCTACTCAGAGGAAAGCCTTGTTAACTGCTTTAGGCTCTACTGAGACTTGTAACCTGGGTACCATCATGTTAGATACAACCGACTTAAAACCTCGTCTGCCTTACCACGTAGCATTTCAGATAGTAGTGGCTCATCCCACAAAAACTTTTACACGAAACATCTTCCACATGGTGGTCGATGAGGGTGCCTCGACATGCATTATGTCGTTAGCATGTTGGAAGGCCATTGTCCAGCCCGCTTTGTCTCCTTCACCTACTCTCCTCACTTCTTTTGACGGTCGTTATTTCCGACCACATGGCATCATTCCTTCTTTCCCGATGCAGTTAGGAGGGAAGACTGTGTGCGTCAAAGTAGAGGGAGTCGATGCCCCCCTCGACTATAATCTCTTGTTAGGACGGAGTTGGACTTATGCTATGCAAGTTGTGGTTGCTACAGTTTTTCGAGTCTTGTTGTTTCCGCACGAGGGTCGGATAGTGACCATCAATCAATTGTCCTTCTCTAGACCTGACCTAGCTTTGGGGGCATCCACGATTCCCATGATAGATAATCCTCAACCCGATGTCATTAACGTAGGAGTTGGTTTGTGCCCGTCCTTAATGGGTACCTTTGATTACCCACCTCCTCACGATGATGTCAAATTTATATCTAATCACCATAAGGTTGAGATTTTTCAAGTTTCATCATTTCGCACAACTTACTTTGAGGATCCTTGGATTCTTCCTTCCCCATCAGACATGATGGATGAGACAGGGCACTCAGGCATGTCTAGGCCCTTGTCGGTCGCTGAAGTAGCATACTCTTTAGTTCAGCAAGCTTCAGCTAACCCTGATCCGACTCCTGCACAAGAGTTAGATCCACTTCTAGAGCCTATTTGGGCTCATGGTTCTCTTACTAATGTCGATTTGTTAGACTTATTCTTGCCTTCTGAAAAAGCAGTAATCGAAGCAGTGACTAGTCCAAACAAACCTTGGGATGATCTTCATCACATATCATATTTCCTCCCCAAGTTAAGCCGAACCAAAGCAGGAGAATTCACCGTGACTATGACTGGAGATAGGTCTTCTCATACTAATCCCTTAGCTACACACAAGATCTATGATGAGCGTAATATGGAAACCGTTGCTGAAACGATACCTATCAATATCTCCAGAACCCCTGGCATCATAGACAATGTTTTTTTCGGAGCATACAGCTCCCCCAAGGAGATGTTAGGCATCGACCCAAAAAGAGTCTATCATGAGCTAAATTTGTTGTTTTTCAAGCTCACTTTGAGATCCGAAAGAAACATCCGGCGAGACTACATTTATGCTTTTCGATCTCGTCCGGATTAACTGAGAAAAGTAACCATTGTGGAGTCTTCTTTAAGCCCTTTTCAGACTCCTTAAAAATGAAAATATTGTCGAGTGACCTTGTTTCTTCACACTCGTTAAATTGGTCCAGAAGAACATTCCTTAAACAGGTCTTCTTTTAATCCCTTTTCAGACCCTTTAAACATGAAAAGATTGTCGAGCGATCTTGTGACCTTTCACGCTCGTTAAACTGAAATTTGAAGTCACGTCTATCCGGCGGTAGTTTACCCCTTTTTCAGTCCGGTTGGTCAATTGTAGGAATAAAGGAATACTCTATTGAATTCCCATTCTTTAGAAGAGTATCCTCAGGTAAGATTTCATTCCATTTTCGGGCCCGAGGGACTAAATTTACGAAAAAGAAACCCCCCCGGAGTCCATAGTTAAGCTCTTTTCAAACTCCCTAAAATTGAAAATATTGTCGAGTGACCTTATTCTTTCACACTCGTTAAAATGGTCCAGAAGAATATTCCTAACGGAGTCCATAGTTAAGCTTTTTTCAGACTCCTTAAAAGTGAAAAAATAGCCGAGTGATCCTGTCCTTGTCACACTCGTTAAAATGGTTTTGAATTGACGTCTAATCAGTGCTAGTTTATCCCTTTTTCGAACCGACTAGACTATCTTCGAAAAAGGTACCCCAGTGGAGTCTCCTTTTATGCTTTTTCAGACTCTCCAAATATGAAAAACCACCGATCTTACCTTCTTTGGGCTCGTTAAACTTACATCGAAGGACGTTACCATTGTGTGTTCTATCAACCGCATTTGCATACCTTACTCACCAACCTTGTAATAGTTTGCTTCTGCGTCTTAACACCTTTGGCCACTGGAGGATTTTTCTCGAGTATCATTTCCCCAGAACATCAGTCTTGTCCTTGTACCTAGAGCTTGTATGTTTGTAGTACTCGTTCCTCCATTGTAACGTAATATTCCTTTATTCTTTTTCACAAATCATCAAAAAGAACAAAAAAATCAAATATACCCCAAAAAGAGGATGGGAAAAGTATTTTCTTTATTGGCAGCATAATGATTCGCCCTTGGATGAAGCACATTTGTCCATTTGATCATCAGACTATGGGATGTAGTACGACCTTAGGAATCTTTTTCTCACTATATAGAGTTTTGTCCTCCACCATTTGGTTACTCTTCCGAACATATGGAGAGTTTGAGTTGCCTCCTGCTTTGTAGACTTATTATTAATAGATATGTTGCCTAAGTCTTATCACTTGTCGTGCTATTATCCAAGGGAAGTTTGTCACTAAGCCTGAGTCGGCCCCTCTGCAATATGTCTCTTTTCTACATACCCGGCCATCCTGAATGTCCAATCAAGTCCTTGTTCGAAATCACCGAAGCCTTCAGTCCGATCATCAAGATTATCAAGTCCATAACCGACGATTCATCGAAGACCTCTGGGTAGTGTAGTAGTACACTCATATTACACTCCTATCCGAGTTTAGAATATTTTGAAGTTGTTGCTCGAGCTCTGAAGTACAACCATCAGGCCGAATCAGCTTCTGGAAGATGGATACTTTATATGTATATCTTTCTGATTTCGAGATGTATCTCCACTGTGTATTATTCGTGGCTACTCTTTATAGTTATTTGACATGGATCTACAGTGTATTTGATTGGTAGCCATGGTTCTATTTTATCCCGAGCATGGGTATGCCCGCCTCGGTGAGACATTTGTTATTTTGCAGATGACACCTCCTGGTTCCTGATTCTTGGGCTCACTCATTCGGCATATCAGTACAGATTGGTAAAAGATTGGTAATGTATTTCGGCCATCAGATGCTCTTCTGACCTCAGACATTAGGGGGCATCTGTTATAACCCTAAATTGCACCACACATGCTTACCTGGCATCATGCCAACTCATATCCCTTCCTTGCCAAAACTAAGCTGAACAAACTCTTGAAAATCCTCTTGGGTCAAGGTACACACACCCTAACCCACTATTTCACGCGTGTGAACACTGGCAGGCCTACCACAGCCCGTGTTTACCTAACAAAACACAAAAATAGGAAAGTTGCTGACGTGAAAAAAAGATATGGGTCAGTTAACTAAAACTCCCAGCCATGCATGGCCAAGAGTTCGTCCAAAACCCTAGCTCCTTCTAGCCTATAAAAGAAGGGGTAGGGGTACCATTTGGAGGAGGAAAAATATAGCGAAGAAACTATGCCCATTTGTCGAATCCATTGTCCCAACCCTTTAGCCTTTCCTCAAGCCTAAGGATAATTAACGCAAAGCAGTTGGAGGACAAAAGAAGAGGAGGAGCCCAGGATCAGGATCAAGGAGCGGTGGCCGATCTCGACTTTGATTGTAAGTTGATTCATTTTGAAAATAATAAAAGAATACTTTTCCCATCCCAATGCATGAGTTATCTATAATTTGTTTAATTTATGCTTAATTTCTAACCCTCAAGTAGAAAAGTAGCATGCATGCGTAGTGTTTTGTCTTGATTGCAGGATTATCTTTGGAAGGAGCAGCGCAAGTAAGCGGGCAAAGCACAACAGAGGATCTACACCAAACATCAGTAAAAAAGTTAGTAGTTTCTTTCCATGCATGTATTGTGAAGGAGGGGTTTAAGTTTTGGGTGGTAGGTTAAAAAGTAATTTCTTTACGGTCAAAATCTGCATGCAAGTCTGACCCTAGTTTGCTAGTCCGTAGGGTATTTTTCCCAACAACAACCCTTTTATTAATGACTTGCAACCAATTAGGGTCTTATTAGCCCATATTGCAACCAATGAGGGGGTTTCTTAACCCATATTTTGGGCTTCCAACTTCATGACCCCATAACTCCTCAACCGTGAGTAACTACGTGGTGTACAACCTATCATCAGAAACATCATGACGAGGACTATCTATCCATGAGTGTATTACCTACATTTACATTTTATTTCATGTCCATATTTCTCAACCAACTTCAAGTACCATAACCACACCTCTGGGGTTTCATGTATACTTCATCAAATGCACCCAACACATATGTTGACATCAACCACTCCATCAATAGAAACTAACTCACCATAAATATCAACAACATATCTAGGGCTTCCAGACTTCTCCAAGGGTTGGCATCCATCTCTAAGGGTTGACATCGATGAAAACCAACTATCCAAATGCACTGATGGAAAAAACAACATTGATGGAAACACCAACAATGATGGCTTCAACACTCATGCCCCCCCTGTGACCATTTCTCCTCATCAATATTTCTCACTCTCCCCCTTTGAAATCAATGGAAAAGGGTATCTCTCCTTGGGGTTGCTCCCCCTATCTTCATGCATCTATTTTTTCTTTTAGCTTCCATGCCTTTGACATCATGGGAAAAAAGATAAATCCCCCTATTTGTATGTTTCCCCCTGTCTATATGCTACTGATATTCCTTTCTAGATCTCTTTCTCTAATGATTTCTCTTCTCTTGACTTCCCTGGAAGATGTCGTGTAGATCAATGTAGGGCTACCTGTAATTTTTTTATTTCCTCTCTTCCAGTGCTTGCTAATTGTTCATTGGTGCTTCCTCTTGTAAATATCTGACATATGTAAAAATAATTCAAAACTTGATTCCTTCATTCACTTGTCATGTTCACTTGACCATATTCTTCAATGATTTTCCTCTGATGATTTAATTTCTCCTCACAATTTCTCTTTCCCTATTCTATTGTGTCTTTCACTGCTTTCCTTTATGTGACCAACATATTCCAATTGATTCCACTGATTCCAATTGTAAATACATTGTTATGCATATTCCCTGACCGAAGTTTTTTGTACCTACTGAGTATCCATATCTGTTATGCATATTCTTTGACCCATGTTTTTTGTAACTTCTAAATATCGATCTATATCCATATGTTGCTAAATATTCATAACATTTTTACTCAAGTGTCCAAAATGTTGACCCATCTATCACTTTGTACTTCTAATATCTGACTGCTCTAAATATGTCTCTGCAAATACTTCAAACTACTTGAAGGATGTTTCTTTGATATGTAGTAGCTACTACCCAGACTCCCCCTATTCAACATTCATAATTTTGGGAGTCTCCAACCGGATGGATCAGAACAATGGAGGAATCTGCCCTAATGTGGAGTAATCTTCCTCTCCGTATTTAGACTCATCATCTTCCTTAACTCTGACTTCTTAATTTTTGTCTGTGGATTATTTATGATCTTTCACTACAATTCCTGAGAGTACAACTTCTTGGGCCTACTCTTTCTCTTCTTCTCTTCTTTCCTGTACTATGTGAATCATGAGATCTATGGGACCTGTTCTTTATTTACCTTCTTTTCTTGTCTTTCTTTTCTACTCCAAATATTCATGTATCTGACATCAATGTTTTCTTTCATGGAGGGATCTATCATACTTTTTCAATTTCGAGCTATATGACCATAATTGTGTCATTTTTAACATTCAATGTTATGTGGGGCCACATAAGTATCACTTCTTCCATATGCTCTACAATATACAACCTTTTGTAGTGTAGTCCTTCTGAATTTCAGCCTTGGTTGATGATGATATTATCTTATGTTGATCCCTTCATTCTAATTGAAGTTTCTTTGTGGCTTGAATGTGGAGTGTCTTCTTGAATATGTATCTTTATCATTTTTCTTTGATTTTGGATAACCATTATTCCTTCCTTTGAGTACTTATGTATAAATCTTACTCTTTTGATCATTCTTCTTTTATGACAATCTGGAGTGCTTCTCTTCAACATTCTCTACTAATGATGTGGATGTTTCTGTCTTTTCATTGTTCTTGTTGAGCTTGATGATTTTGGCTCTCAATGTGACAACTTCTTATTCAAGCTTCTCAGTCTCTTATTCTTTATTCATCATCTAACTCTTCGTGACTTATTTTGTTCTCTTTGCTTCTTCAAGTTGGATATTCAAGGAGATGATTTCCTTTTCAAGTCTTCTTTATTCTCGATCAAATTTTTCTTAAAGTTTATTTAAGTCCTCCATTCTTTCCTTAAGATGATCTGTCAAAATATTTTTTCTTTTTTGTGCTTCCTTTATTTCGACTTCCAAACACTGCTTTTCTTCCATCTAACCTTTCTATGTTTCTTCAATCTTTATGGCTTCTTCTAGTTGAGATTTTAGTTTCACGATGACCTGTTGGGATTCTTTGGAACTTTTTTTAGAATTATTCTCGACCAATTGTTCTTCAAAAGACTTTTTTTTCTTTCTTTCTTTCATCAATTTGTCTAAAGCACTGATTAATTCTACTTCAAGATCTACTATACCTTCTTCCCAATATTATTCTTTTGAATTTGTCTGACATGAAGAGCATCTTTCTTGTTCTGTACCTGCATCTTATTTATCACTCTCTAGATTTGTGATGGGATATTCCTTAAAATAGAGATCATGTAGATTATTCCAAAGTTATTTAGTTGATAAAAATTTTCCCACTTTCTCTTTTATTAAATCAAGTAATCCTTCCAAGATGAAATCCATTGTTATTTTGTTATTTATTTTCAATTCCTTCTTGGTTGCAGTCTTTGTTTTCTTAGTAGTGATATATCTTGCAACAATTGATCATATTTTTTTTCCTGTAAAAATGTTTCCATTCTGATATTCCACATATCATATTTTTTATCAATCTGACCATCAAACCATGGTATTCCATTATATGTCTATGCACTATTCTTGATCTCCATGATCTAGTTTCCAGTGGTTAAAATATTTCCTAAAGGAACCTGCTCTGATTCCAATTGTTGGAATACTGAGGGGGGGGTGAATTAGTATGAGGACTTTTACCACCTTTAACCACAATATATAAACTTAAAATTTAAAACATTATATCATCAATATTTCATTAGTATATCATGATCATATAAACATAAGCAACATCACATCAAGTACACAGTACACAAGAATTTACATGGAAACCCAAACGGGAGAAAACCATAGAATTCTTTTTTATATATCAAAAAATACATTCATTGGAATCACCAACTTCCCAATTCTCCATCTACAACTGGAAGGAGGCTACGACCCCCTATTTACAGGCTCCAACCTTAAGGAAGCTACAACTCTCTGAATTCTCTAGCTCCAACCAAAAGGAGGCTACAACCCCCTTATTCTCAAGATCCAACCTAAAGGAAGCTACAACCACTTAAATTATGTGATTCTAACTATAAGAAGGCTACAACCCCCTGATTCTCAGGCTCCAACCTGAAGGAAGCTCCAACTCCCTGATTCTTCGGCTCCAACTAGAAGGAGGCTACAACCCCCCTTCCTTTCCATGTCTTGTCACCTTGAAATATAAGTGTAGACCACATGTCACTACCACAATCACTGCCACTGTCACCACCATTTTCATTGCCAATTTCACTATCACTTCCACTGTCACATCAATGTGTAACATGTCAACCTATAAACAACCTGTCATTGTCACCAACATGTTACTGATCAACCTTTCCAACATGTCACTGTCATCGATACTCAACCATATCCTCTCACATGGATCATATACCAAGGATTCCTCTCAAATATATGTCCAACATCACCAACACGTGCCTCTACCAAGCATGTACCGTTGGGTTGAATTATCCTCTCTTCCTACTTCTTAGTCAGACTCAGGTTCAGATCAGATCTTGCTTCAAAACTATCGGCCCTCCTGGTAACCCAAAAGGAAACACAACACACAAGGTGTATTGCACAATCTCACCTGAGATATTCTTATGGGTGACTGCAATGCTCAAGTGCTTGCAGTCCATGGAAGAGTGGGGATCTAGGATTCTAATCTATTTTCCCCATACATTCAACATATTTATCCATTCATATTGTTAAGATTCATCCATCTGTTAGTTTATGCATGCATTCTAATAAATCTATTGATTCATTCATTCATCCATTCACCATATAACTATTGACATAAGGTAAATCAGTAATAAAAAACATGCATAACACAGGTTTTACTGTGGTTCACCCCTTCTGGGATACGTCCACAAAGATCTTGCTTCTTAGGCTCTTTTATTAAGTCTGCTATAGAAATATGGCATTGCACACACTATATCTTCGATCATACAATCATAAAACATGTTCCACAACCTCGGTGAGGTGGACTAGATCACACCAGGCTCCTAAACCTGTGATCTGAACCTCAAAACAATAACCTACTCGAATATCTACATCTCAACAACTTACAAAACAAAATAGCTTCTGACACTTCGAACCACAACTATAATCAACAACCCTCTGACTCTCGACCTAGACCTCATATGTCCTTATTTACAATATTTTACAGTCTTTTTATTCGTTACATTCCAAAACCCTAACCCTAACATGGTTAGGTATTACTACCTTCACGCCTTGAATGATTTCATCCTTTGAATGCGGCTTTTCCTTACATGTGTTGCTTTTCCTTCCAGCTGTATTTTTCCAAATTAAGCTTTATTTTCCAAAACTAGACTTTTCCTTAAAATTGGCCTATGCCCAACAAGACCCCAACACTAACATCTGGCTCGTCCCGATCCACCTAGGTAGTGTGTGCTCCCTCGACAGCATCTTCTAGGTTGTGGAACTTGTCTTGAAGTTTCCTTCCTCTTTCCTAGACCTACGTGGCCTTTTTCTGTAAGCGCTTCTAATGCTTGCCTTGTGATCTCCTCCTGGATCATTGTTGCACACTATGTTTGTGCTTGCGCCATGTTCCTCTTCTTCTCCTCCAACTGTGCGATCATCTACATTGCTTTCTCCTGAAGGGGGTCCATCTGTGTCTGTCTTTCCTACTTTTGTGTCAGTGTTGCTTTTAACTCTGCTTGTAGCTTCTTCATTTATTGTGTTCCTTTCAGATGCTCTGTGATACTCATTGTCTTATGCCTCTGCTTGAGGTCTTAGATAACTGCTCTTACTCTTTCTTCTTCCTAGTCCCACTATTGGACCTTCTCATCTTCCTCCAACGTTATCCAAATCTATGTTTTTCTATCAAACAATCTTGTTGTTGCGCTGAATTTTTTTTCCATCTCATCCATTTGACTTGCAACTTATTTTTTCATTTGCTCCTTCACCTCCAAGGGAATTGTGGGTTTATGATTTATTTTAATTCCTTGATCTCCTATTGGTATTGATTGATTGTCTATGAAATGAGGTCGATATTCTCCTCTGCACTTCACTCGATATTCTCCTCTGCACTTCACTCTGTTGCTCGTGCGATGTTCGGTATTTGGTTGTATGTTGCTATCAATCCCTGCTCTAGCCTGTCTGTGTGTTCTTTCTCCTCTTCCTTTTCCATAGTCAACTGGTCATATGTGATTCAGAGCATCTCTGTGATCCCTCTTCCCACCTCTATATTTTTTTCATTTGCGTGGGCCCTAGACTGTACTTTCTACATAACGATGGCTTGTAGCCCATATAAATCCTTCGTTGGTATGTGCTCCATCACCATCTCAAATTTTTCTACTTCCTCTAGGGGTTTCTGTGTTGTCTTCTGATTGAGCCTGATCATTTGGAACATTATCATGAATGTTTCCCTTCCCTGGACAACAAACTGCACAGTCTCTTCACCCTCTTTCTACGCAGGTGGCCTCTATACCTTCTCCTTTTTCCGTGCGGTGGCCTGTGATTGTACCTGACCCCGTAAATGTTGTGTGTTTTTGTGGACCTCGATGAGTTTGGCCATAATTTATTCCCTCCGTGCCTATGCATTTCTGAATAATTCCTTTCTCTTGTATTGGACCTTGTCCGCGACGATCTCTACATCATCCCATGTGAGGGTGATGTCTAGGTCCTCTATCTCATACTTTCACTTATTGCGCACATATTTTCCTTGCATAGGCTTCCTTGTTGTCTATGAGGGTTGCACCTCTGTCGTTGTTCCTTGGCCTCTTTCCTCTTGAACCTGTACCATATCCTTTTCCCCATCTATGATTGAATTCCTTTTCTTGTTGTTGTGGGTGTTCTCCTCGGCCGTTTTAGTACCGTGTTTCTCCCACTTGGTAGGGTTCGCGTTGTGGTTGTCCTAGTGTTGTCAGTTGGACTACTTGTTCGGTCTGACAAGCCTGCTTCAATTGTCTCTTTGGGCTTGGAGGACTTCATCATGCCTGTCCTTGTGGCTGGTTTTTTTGCTGATGACTGCCACTGCACAGTCCAGACTTTGATAATCCATTCCACTTCCTCTATTGTGACACAATATTGCATCTTTAACCACTCCTTTTTGGGATCCCTTGCAGCTTGGATCCATACCTGATTCCAGGATTCCTTTAATTTAGATATCCCAACTATCTCCTAGGTGACCTCCATAGGTATGCGCCATACATTTGTTGCACGATGTTGGATTTCTTCTAACAACATGAAAACACAGTGTTTCTTTCTTGTTGCATCTTGTTATCTTTTGCTTGCCAAAGATACTTGTACCTAGCTATAGCACTTTCCTACCCTATCCAAGAATGATGAGAACTTGGGCTCCTACCACCCTACCAGAGCTATCAATATTATCAACTAGGAGTAATGGAACTCAATCCCATTGTCCTACATGTCACAACAGTGAAGGAGGAATTGGTTCAATAGGTAGGGTGCCTAGATGAACATCATCCCCTTTGCACACTATGTTTCCACTGCGATCACTCCTACTGGCGCTTAATATCTGTGACATTTTCTTAGCAGCTTTCATGCCATTAGTTTACTTGTGAATCTTGTCACATTTTCATTTATCTCTTTGATCATGATGCCTATCTTTCCCTTGGTCATGCCAAACTGTGCTTTAACTTGTTTTGCCAGTTCTTTCTCGCACGCTTTTTTTTCTAAGAAGTCTTTGGGTTGCGCATCGACTGTGGGAAATTATGTTATCTTGGAAATTAATGCCACATTGATCTGCACTGGTCTGTCCATCCAAAGGATGCCTCCCTGGACCCAAGCGACTAATTATTTGACATAAAGTCCAACAATCTTGTCACACCTAAAGTGTGGTATTTCTAAGAGATTCATAATCCATGAGTTGTAAAGCCCCATAATCCACTGTGTGGGTTCTAGTACTGGTCTTCCTAAGGGTCCAATCTCCCCCGTGTTGATAAAATATTTTTCCTAAGAAAAATATGGAAATTTGGTCATGTCGCGCACGTCATGATCCACATATATCAACTTTGGTACCTTCCCCAGCATGTCATCGATAGTGGGTACTGCTTCTGGAAGAAATGGGAGGGTAATACCATTGATCATTCCCTTCATTTATGTTCATGCTAGATCCTTTAGCTATACATATTCCCCCTCTGTGACAGTATTTAATTCATAGGGCCCTAGCCAATGCATTCTAAACTTACAAGGATGTTGAAAAAATTACTTTCATAGAGCAAGACTAGGTCTCCTTCCTTTAAAATATTCCTCTTGATATGTCTATCATGCCGGGATTTTTCTCTGGTTTTCTGTACTTCTTGGTGAAATCCTTCCAAAATTATTTCCTCTTCCATTTGCATGATTTGTTTTAACCTCTCCTTTATTGTGACTCTTTCTTTCATGTTTGTAATTGTTTCTACACGTAGACTGGGTATTAGGAATTCTAACGGTACTACTGCTTCTTTCCCATACACCAATCTAAATGGTGTTTATCCTGACAACTTCTTACATGTAGTCTTATATGGCCATAGTAATGCTAGTATTTTTAAGTCCCAATTGTAAATGTGTTGAAACTACACATAATATATCTATCTAAACAATAATACACACATTTGCAGAGAGAATTTGAGAAAGAAGAAGAAGGAGAGAAAGAATAGAAGAATTATCATTAGTCGTTGTGAATAATGAATAGTTTACACATGATATACTTTGTATAGCTCAATGATTGTGCACTGGAGGTGAACCAATTCACCATAGTGGTGGTCTAGAGTGATCTAGAAACACACCAGCAGTTACATGAGTGAATTGCAACCTAGTATAGTCTCTCAGGTAGTTACAGGAGTGAACTTCCACCTAGTTGAGTTAACTAGTCAACTAGTCTTCAGTTAACTGACTGAACAAACATTAGTGAGGAGTTAACTTAGGGAATCAAGGCTAATGCGCCACTTTGGTGATGATACCAAGGAAAGGTCAAATTATCATGGTCATGATCCCAATGTTGCATGGTGACAAAACCAATGTAGCATCTAAACTCAACTCAACTAGTCAAACTGAAGTGTCAACTGAAAGAGAATATTATCCAGGTGGAATATTCTCCCCTAAAATATAGGAGACTGGATAATGACTAATTATGACTAATAAACAAGGAAAAACCTTAGGAAAAATAAATCCTAGGTGTGTGTGAAGTAACTCCAACACCCCCCCTGAACATCACTATGGTGAAAATAAAGAATGGGTCCAAGCAACGAGGCCATGTTAGGTACCCAAATAAAAACGATACACTAAAAATAAAGTGAGGAAAGAGGGAAAACCTCATGGGAAAAAACCCCCCTCAAGGTAAAATGTATGTAAAAAGAAGAACTACAGTTGTTAGGCAATTGTGTCCTTCACTCCAAGATGAATTCACAGAGAATGGAACTTCTACTCAATGAAGGTATTGGTGAAGATGTATGTTGTCTATTCTACTGAAGGACAGAATTGTAGGTCAGTGATCCCCTCGTGTACTAATTCCTGGATGTAGTGCATGTGGATCTCTATGTGCTTCATCCATTGCCTCTGAACTGGATCTCTGCAGAAATTCAAAGTGCTCTGGTTGTCACACCAGATGACGATCGGTCGACGAAATTGAATGCCCAACTCAGTGAGAAAACATTGTATACACATAGCCTGAATGATTATGTTAACTACCCCTCTATACTCTGCCTCAGCTAAAGATAGATAAATGGCAGCTTGCTTCTTTCTCGACCAATAGATAGGCTTGGAACCAAGATTGAGTGAGTAACCATATGTGGACTTGCGATCAATGTTATTTCCATCCCAGTTGAAATCAGTAAAATCAATGAGATCTAATGTAGAGTCTATTGTATAATGAATCCCAAAGGTGATGGTGCCCTGTACGTATCGAAGGATACACTTTGCAGATTTCCAATGTAGCTCATGCAGCTCCTACATGAACCTGGAAACTGCTCTAAATACATATGAGAGGTCTGGTCTGGAGTGTGTAAGATACAACAAGATCCCCACTAGTTGTCTGTATAGTGTGCTATCAACCAGTAGAGTCTCCCCACCATCCTCAAGTTTTACTGCTGATAGGAAAGGAGTCGGATCAGACTTACAGTCTTCATGTGAAATCTCTCAAGGAGATCTCGTGCATACTTGGCCTGAGATAGTTTGATGCCTGATGCATCCTGAATGATATCGAGTCCAAGGAAGAATTGTAGCAGACCCATGTCCGTCATCAAAAACATATCATGTAGAATCCCCTTGATTGTAGCAATCGTGTAAGTCGAGCACCCGGTGATCAACAAATCATCAATGTGCGGAATGAAAAGTAGAAGTGAATCAACCATCCTGAGCATGTAGACATTCGGGTCTGATTTACAACGTACAAAGTTTTGTGATAGCAGGTAGTATTCCATCTTGGCATACCATGCCCTTGGAGCCTTCTTGAGGCCATAAAGAGACTTCTTCAGTCGACAAACCAAAGATGAGTCCTGCATAAATCCCTGGTAATTCTCCATGTAAATCTCCTTAGAGAGATCACCATGAAGAAATTCATTCTTCATGTCCATCTGATGGACTTCCCATCCCTTGGTTGTCGCAATGGTAAGTGCCAATCGTATGGAATCCATCTTCGCTACTGGAGCAAAGGTCTCATCATAGTCAATACCATGAACCTGCTAAAAGCCTTTGGCGACAAGCCTGGTTTTGTATTTGTTGATATGTCCATCCTCTATGCTCTTGGTCCTGTAGACACATCTGTATCTAACAATTTTCCTCCCAGAAGGAAGGGGAACCAGATCCCAAGTTTGGTTCTTGAGGAGGAAGTTGTACTCCTCCTGCATGGTAGATTCCCAAAATGGATTTCCAGCAGCCTCGCCATAAGACTATGGATCTAAAGACTGAACCATGAAAAGATGCCTAGAGGGCAATGGTTCAGTGCCAGTGAGTGCAACAGGAGGCTCCTCAAAATCAAATTGAGTCCTCCTAGTATCAGTTGAATCACCAACGAGATCCCATGCAGCCTGAAGAGTATTTTGTGCCCATTTGGGCCTCTGTTTGGCTTTGCAACTGCATCTGGATGCTCTGACTCTCCATCCGACTATACTGACTCTAAATCTGAATCATCTGATTCCTCTGAATTACAACTCTCATTTGAAGAACATTCGACATGTGCATTCTCATCATCTCGGACAGGTGGAAGAGTGAAGGTTTCTTCATGCGGTTCTTGAGGTACATGCGAGACACTTTCCTAGAATTGGACACTATGCTCAATGATGAGTCAGTCTGAGGAAAGATCAATAGGCCAATATCCCTTCACACCGTCGGGGTATCCAAAAAAAATGCACTCAGTGCTTTGTGGATCAAGTGCCTTCCTCTTTTTAGAGGGAATCCAGGCCCATGCACGTGAACCGAAAATGTGAAAGTGGGTCACTTCCGGTTGGAGGCCGCTCCAAGCCTCATAGGGGGTCTTATCCTTGACAGATCTATGGGGAGATTTTTTTTGTATGTATGTTTCACAATTAAGTGTTTCGTCCCATAGTCTCTATCATAGTGACTTTGCATGCAACATGCAAGATGCCATCTCCTTTAGAGATCGATTTTTCTGCTCAGCAACTTTGTTTTTCTACGAAGTATAGGGAACTGTGTGTTGCAACTAAATATCTGCCTCATGGAAAATATTGTGGATCTCATGATTCACATACTCCCCCCCATTATCAGTTCGAAGGAATTTGATCTTCTTTCCGGATTGTGTCTCAACCAGGGCTTTGAAATCTTTGAGGTGTTAAAATACCTCAGATTTTTGCCTGAGAAAGTAGATCCATGTAAAACGTGAGAAATCATCAACAGATGGATGGATGTGAAAAAGGACCCATAAGGTCACTATGGATCAGATATAAATGTGTGTAATCTCGATGAGACTTTCCTTTGTCAAATTTCTCTTGAGAGTGTTTTCCGAGAACACATCCCTCACATACTCCCTTGGAGAAATGGATGTCTGGTAGACCATCCACTAATCCGTGCTTGCAAAATTGTTGCATGTATCTAAAATTCAAATGTCCAAACCTTTTGTTCCATATCCTACTACTTTCATCAGCACGAGTAAGCAGTAAAGTAGAATCGGGTTCAATGAATTCAGAAAATGTATATAATCTAGAATGATGATTTACCTCACCATTTGTAACCCTGGAGTTGGCTTGCATGTCGTAGATGTCCATGGAATTTGGTGTGAATATGAATTTATTTTCGGATTCAGAATTCATCATCTGATACATGGAGAGAAGGTTGACAGAAATCTTGGGAACATGCAGCACATTCTTGAAGCTTCTGTTGGTAAGTTCAATCCTTCCTTTGTCGGTGACTTCGACATAAGAGTTGTCCCCCATCAGAATAGGAGGACCTTTGCATGCATCCAATGAAGAATAGACTAATTATGAGGCAGCCATGTGATGTGATTCTCTTGAATCTACGATCCAATCATCGGGAGAGGAGTTGATTGCAATCAAGGCATGGCTAGAATTGCCTTTCTTGGAATTTGGATCTTCTGCCTTCTTCTTCTTTGCACCCTCAGGGATGCAATATCCAAGGTTGTTTTTCTGAAGTATTTGAGACATCAGATATATTTTTTTTGGCATGAATGCGGATTCCGGATGGAATCCTTTGTGACAGTATGTGCATTTCTCCCATTTTCTTCCCTTTTCCTATTTGGATCCGTAGGCATCGGTGAGGGGTTTTGTGTACGCTTCCTTCTTCGGATGTGCATGAGATTTTCGTTTATGTTTATCTTTATATTTCTGATATTTGTGGCTTCCATCATGCAAAGTGAGTGCATGCGCCCTTGGGCCTTTGATTGTTCCCATGTTGATGAGCTTGGTTTTCTCTTGTGTCAAGGATTCGATAAAGTCCTCAAGAGAAGGCATCTTCCAGGTGGCTCCAGAGGTGAATCTAACAATATGGAATGTATATACGATACAAATAATTCAGGACCAAGCTTGGAGAGAATGGTGAGAACTATTTGTTTCTCCTCCTTTGATTTATCAACCCCACAAGCTTTGAGTTACGACAGTAAATCCTTGAATTTCTAAAGAAATCTTGGATATTATCAAAGCTTTTTGGATCTAATGTGAGCAACTCCACCTCCAGGATGTTTCCCCTCATCTCATCCTTTTTTCCAAAGAGCCCTTCCAAGGTGGTCTAGTCTTCATTGGAATTCTTACAGGAAGATATATGAAAAAGGAGGTCGGGATAAATAACACTGCAAATTGTTCTGAGTGCCTCATCCATGCGATTTAAGTACTTGGATTTTTCTATGGTTGATGTTGGTTTTGTATATATTCAAAGTTAACTTGTAAAACCCTATGGTTCGGAGATGTATGGCTATTTTATCCTTCCATGCAAAATAGTTGTAAGGTGTAATAATGAATTCTTTTTGGAATTCCATCTTTCTGTTGTCTTCAATCTTTTGTACCTACAAAAAAATTTCGTGTAGCTTTTTCTTAGAATTCCATCGGCTCTGATACCATGTAAATTTTTTGAACTTGCATAGAATAGATCTATCTAAACAATAATACACACATTTGTAGAGAGAATTTCAGAAAGAAGAAGAAGGAGAGAAAGAATAGAAGAATTATCATTAACTGTTGTGAATAATGAATAGTTTACACATGATATACTCTATATAGCTCAATGAGTCCACACTTGAGGTGAAACGCACCATATTTATGGTATAGAGTGATATGGATACACACCAGTAGTTACGGGAGTGAAATACCACCTAGTGTAGTATCTCAGGCAGTTATGGGAGTGAACTACCACCTAGTTGAGTTAACTAGTCAACTAGTCTTCAGTTAATTGACTAAACAGAGAGTAGTGAGGACCTAACTCAGGGAGTCAAGGATAATGCGCCACTCTGGTGATGATACCAAGGTAAGGTCTAATTATGATGGTGATGATCCCAATGTTGCATGGTGACAAAACCAATGCAGCATCTAAACTCAACTCAACTAGTCAAACTGAAGTGTCAAGTCAAAGAGAATATTCTCCAAGTGGAATGTTCTCCCTTAAAATATAGGAGACTAGATAATGACTAATAAAAAAGGAAAAACCTTAGGAAAAATAAATACTAGGTGTGTGTGAAGTAACTCCAACACCAATCATCCATGTTGACATTACAGATCTTTGTCAGATCATTCTCCAAGATCTTGTTGAAGGATTCTATTGTTCCATTTGCTTGAGGATGGTATGATGTACTCTTCTAGTGCTAAACTTCAAACTCCTCAGTCATAGCTCTGATAGTATTATTGATAAAGTGAGTACCTTGGTTACTCATCAAAATTCTTGGACATCCAAATCTAGTGATCACCTGTTCGAATAAGAAGTGTGATGTTGTCTTTGTGTTGCAATCTTTTACTGGTGCCAGTTCTTCCAATATTGTTAAGTATTATGTGGTAGTAATGATGTATCTTTCTCCTAACCTTTTTTTTGGTGGATGGATTGGCACGACAAATTCTATTTCCCATTTTTTAAATACCTACAAATTTACTTGTGGTTTCAGGGGAATCTCATCCCTTCTGTTGGGTTTTCCAACCCTATGGAAAACATCACATGTCTGACAATATTCCTTGGCATATCTATGGATTATTGGCCACCATAGTATTGCGTGCAATACCTTCTATATGGTATATTTTTCTACATAATGTCCTCCATCTATTCCCTCATGAGCTTTTGCCAAAATTCTAGGCCTTTCATCCTCTAATACATACCTTCTCAAAATGCTCTATGCGCCCATTTTATATAAGTTTCCTTTAATCAGTTGATAGTCTACATCTCTGACTACCATATTTTTATTCTGCGTAGTGATAAATTCCTATGGCGCAATACCTGTGCTTAAGTATTCAATAATATCAACAAAATATTCATCGACTATTTGTACTGAAAACAACTGTGCATCAAGAAATTTGTCTTCCAAGTTGGTAGGTTCCTCTCCATTAGTGACCCTTGACAAATGATCATGTCCTTCATTCAGCTACCCTGGTCTTACTATCACTTCAAAATCAAATTCTTGAAATAACAACAACCATCTACAGATCCTCCCCCCCAACATTGGTTTTTTGACTAGTTATTTGAGGGAAGAATGATCTGTGAACATCTTAAAGTGTTTCCTTAGTAAATAGTGTCTGAAATTATGAAGTGCATATACCATAGCTAAGACTTACATTTTTGTGGTGTTGTATTTCTTCTCTGGCTTTGACAATTTCCTACTTGCAAATGCTAAAGGATGGTCTAAATCCCCTGCTCCTCGTTGTGCCAGAATTGCTCCAAATACTATGGTTGATGCATCTACATGCACATGAAAATTCTTTTCCCAGTTAGGAATACTAGAATAGGTGTTGTGACCATATTTTATTTTAAAGTGTCCAACCCTTGTTGACATTCCTCATTCCACTGAAATCAAATATCCTTCTTTAGCAGTTTTTCCATTGGAGCAGTAATCTATGCATAGCCCTTTATGAATTTTTTGTAATAGCCTGTATGTTTGAGTGTTTCTCTCAATTGGCACACTGATTTTGGTGGTGGTAAATTGACAATGACTACAATCTTAGCGGGATCCACCAGTAACCCTTGTTTATAGACTATATGTCCCAACATTATCCCAAAAGGTGTCCCAAAAATGCATTTCTTTATATTCAATGATATTTGACACAGTTTGCATCTTTCCAACATTAACCTTAACACTTCCACATGATCCTTTAACAACATATATATAGTCCATTCATCCAGATATACTTCTAAAAACTGGCATGTGAATTCCTTAAAGGAAGCTATGACTACTCTTGAAAATATGGTTGGTGCATTCTTCAACCCAAAAGGCATGACTGTGTACTAGTAGGATCCCCATTCTGTAACAAAACTAGTCTTGTAACTATCTTCTGGAGCTATCTTGATCTGATGGTAACCTCAAAATCCATCTGTAAATGAGTATGTTTCCTGGCCTCCCACATTCTATAATACCTCATATGTGAAAGTGGATGGAAAAGGGTCATGTAAGCAAGCATCATTCAATTTTATCAAATCTACACAGATCCTTATGCCCCCTTGTTTCTTTTCTTTCACTAACATAGAACTTATCCATTCAGATTCCTCTATTGGTTCTATGATACCAACTTCCAACATTCTTTCAATTTCATCCTTCACTTTCTTCTTGTATATTGGATTCAGTTTGTAAGGTCTCTTCCTGACAGGTCTTACCTCAAGTTTGAGAGGTATTTTCATCTCTCCTAGTTCTCCTAGTATTCCTTTCATCTCTGTGAAGGTTGTTGGGAACATGTCACTATATTTGCCAAGTAAATCTATTATTATTTCCATTGTTTTTTCATCCCAATAGTCTCCAATACTTGCCATTTTAGGGTTATCAGTTGTCCCAATGTTGACTTTCTTCATCTTAATTGGTGCAGAAAATAATTCTAAATCCAAAGATGGACCTTCCACCTCTATTTCTCCTTCAACTTCTGTAATCTGAATGTTGTGTGGGTCATCCTCATCTGGTGCTTCTTCTTCCACATGATAGCATGACAATAGTTCTTTGACTGTTTTCCTATTCTATTGTTGATACTATGTCATGAGTTCAACCTCTAGTTCATCAGTAAATATCACACCCTTTATGTTCTTCAACGTTGAATCAATTTTGGGGTTCTCATTTTCAAATGAGAAGGTTACTACAAAATTCAGTCATAATTCTATCCATTCCTTAGTACCTCTACACATATCCTGGTCTACATACCAGTTTTTTGGAATTCCTTCCAATGTATGGATGAAGTGATGAGGCCATTCCTATGGTGGTGTCATCCTACATAGTTTCCTACACTTCTCCAAATGTTTTTTTGGTATCCCCTATCCATCATATCTATGTATCTTATTACTCCCCTGCTCTGCGCCGAATCTAATGCGCAGTAGTCGCTTACATTGGTACAAGTCCTTAACCGTTTCTTTGTGCACACCCCACCATCTTGCAGGTATTTCCTTGAGTGAAATGTCCATAGATAAGAGCCTTTGATTCTCTAAAACTTTGTCTTCATACATTGTTAGGAATTATTATAAGTCACTTATGCCATGAAAACTGGGAGGTTCTCTTATCTCTGTGTCAACCCATCTTACTACACGGTCGATTCTTGCGCACCTTCTTGTGTACACTTCGTGTAATATCTGCTTCCAGTTCTCCAGACCTATATCTGAGTCAGAAGCACATGATGCGATGCTTCTCTAGTTGAGTACCCCATCTGCAATTGGGTTAACATAATATTCTTCACACACGGTGGTTCTATACAATTGGTTGATTTACTCCATATCTAAACAGGTGGGTTCTACAAACATTTCTCCTTATGAAAGATCTAATGGCATAATGACTTTGTATTCTCCTGATTCAAATTTTATCTTCCTTGTATTCAAGTTGATTATGGAATGGTTAACAAATGCCCAATCCAAGCCAAGCAATGTTGGATAAGGTGTTGTGCCATCTACTATCTCTATCACTTCAAAGTATTCCTTAGTGTGCACTCCATCCAAATATACTGCCACACCTTTTAGCCTTCCAATTGGTAGAAATCTATGTTGATTTGTTAATTTCAACTGGACAGGTGAATATCCTAGTGTGGTACCTCCCATACACTTCCATGTATTCTTAGTTAATACATTTACTTTGGAGCCTAAGTCCAATACAATATCCTTCATATTGAAATATCCAATCTTGGCATTCAATCTGAATTCTTTGCTTGTCCTCCTTCTTGTATGGAGGTGATTGATTATTTTCTTCTCTAACTTCCCCTCTACCTCTGTGTTACATCTTTCTAACATATTTTGCAACACTTTAACAGATGATGGATCATTCAGTAGTTTAAAACGAGATTGTTGAAAAGTCTTTATGGTACTTACTTTCCCTACAAGTTGTGCTTCATTGGTGTGGTCCATTGATGAAGGCATCTTGTACATTGGTACATTCTGAGTATGTTACGCAACTGATGTAGATGCAATATCTTGTTTGAGGAACTCATGTCTGACCTCCTTGAATGTCTCATTTTCTTTTTGTGCATCAAACTGCTTCTGTGGTTCATTATTCATCTTCACCCATTGGTGTTGTGTTGGTTTCTGTCTCAATACATTGGGTCTTGTCTTAGCTCCTCCACACATGACTATGTTGATATTTCTTCCATCATCCCTAGATTCTGCAGAGATCCATTGAACATTTTGATTTTTCTAGTAACTATTTTCTTGAAATTTTTCCAAAAGTGTTGGGCATTCCTCTATATCATGGTCTGTTGCGTGACAATACATACATGTCGCAGGTGGAAGTGGGCATTCCATTGCATAATTTCATGGTTGTTGGCAGTTTTGGAAGACTATTCGACCTCTGCCTCGTCCAAATCCTCATCTACCTTGTCCTCCTCTTCTGTATCCAACTCGATCTCCTTGCGATGCATTGTAGTGGGGTACCTGATTATATTGTGTGGGGTTATACTGTGATTGTGTGTTGTTGTATGGTGGTTGTGCAGTGTTGTACTACTGTTGTGTAGTGTTATATGGAGGTTTTACCTAGTTAAACTAAGGCGCATATTTCCCTGTCATCATTTCTTCCTACACCCTATAGGTATATGAAGTTATTTCCCTCATCATCTCCATTGTCCTAAAATATTTATCATCAATGCCCACTGACTTGCATAAATTTCAATATGAACTCTTGGGTATTTTCTAGTACTTTTGCAGCATGGGACAATGATATGGATCATGGTGATGTGTCTTACAGATCTTGAACCATGGTCTTCATGTTGGAAAATGGTTTGGTACTCATGTTTTCATGTACTGCGCGAAATTTGGGCATTCATTCTTGTGGTGTCCTTATGTCCTACAAGTGGTACACCAAACAACTTCTCTTTTCTCTTATCCCTTATTCTGATGAAGATGGAATGTTAGATTCTTTATATCTTCCTTCAATTCCTCTATTGTTAGATCTATCTTCTTATATTGGTTCTCTTTTAGCTGTAAGGCTTCTTACAGAGCCTCTTCCTAAGTTTGAAACTTTTGTTGCCTCAATGGGTATTTCAAATGTGGTAACAGTGAATTCACAAAGAGATGTCTATGTTGCATGTCAATCATGACATACTTAAACTTACCCTTCAACTATTTGAACCTCTGATCAATCTCCCAAAGAGACTCACCTGGTTTCTGTCTAATTTCAATCATCTCATTCATGTACTGGTCTTTTGAGAGAGGCTTCTAAAATCCATTTATTATTAGCTTCTTGACATCTACAATCATCCTTATTGTTCTTGGTGGGTTGTTTACAGCTAGTCTCATGTACCAATCCAATGCACGGTCTCTTAGTGTGATAGCTAATTGTGCAAGTTTTGTATCCTCATATGTGATCTTCTTTGCTTCCTAGTTCTTCTCATAGATGAACAATTTCTTTTCAGGGTCCTGAGATGCCTCTCCTCGAAATTTTGGTAACCTAATTGTGGGATCATATCCTTCCATATTGAACTGTGATGAACTACTACCTTCACGTGGTGTAGATACTTGAATACTACTTCTTGAACTAGCTCCTCCAGTTATTGCTCCTTGTTTGGGTGTACTTTCTGTTGTCTTTCTTCCACTAAATTTTTTTTTTCTAAATGCTGGTGTTCTTTCTGGTGTATTAGTCGCACATGGGGTTATGGGTTCCACACTGACACTGACATGGATGGGAGTTTTTCCTTCTATTCTTTCCCTTTGACCGCATGTCTTCCTTTCATATGTTGCGTGTAGGATTTACTCAATTTTCTCCACAGCCTAGAGGTCCTCTACCTCTTCCTCATCACTTGCCCATCCCTCTCTATCAGCTATGGATCTCTTCTTATTATTCATCTTATATTGGTAGGGTACTCCATTGTGCATCTTTCCAGTTGTTGAAATGATTTGCTTTATCTTATCTTCCTCCATCATGATTGGGTCCATGGCCTCCTCCTTCTTTCCCTTGTGCATCTCTTCCTCCATTTCTCCATATGTTGTCATTGCTTCCCCCCTTCCCCCATGCACGCAGGGAAGTTTAGTTTTCTGACTCCATCGTCATCACACCGTTGTTATATAGTAAAATATTGATTGAAGTATACAACGATCTGATATACCTACCTCTAGGCCACTTTAGGAACTCCTGCTTTGTTTCATTGTAAGACTTCACGGTATCTACTACAAATTCTATGATAAATCCTACAACAATATTGTCTAACCAGAAATATATTGTTTGCGTGATTTTTTTGTTAAATTGTTGTAACTGTGTGATCTCCACAGGATTCCACTCGAGTTGTCTGATTCGATTTGTAGGGTGGTTTTATTTTAACCTCAATATCCATTCATGCAACACATGCGGGAAATCACATAATAATACCTCATGTAGGTTGCTAAACACGTACTTATCCAAATATTTGTGTGGTGTTATCTTAGGGTTTCTGTTATCCTTCTATGAAAATTCAAGCTCCTTTATTTTCAACCATATTTTGATCTCTGCCTTCATTGGGTTCCATAGTATGAACATTCCCTTTTTATACCTTCATTCTCCTCATGCTTATTCTACAGATCCCATTCACTCAATCCCATGCAGTTCCATCTCGCAACGAAACCATTTGTTGGGTTGAATTCTCCTCTCTTCCTGCTTCTTATTCAAACCCAGGTTCATATATGATTAGGGTTCCAACCAAACCCCTCTAAAACTATCAACCCTCCTGGTAACCCAAAAGGAAACACAACACACAGGGTGTATTGTGCAGTCTCACTCGAGATAGTCTTATGGATGAATGCAATGATCAAGTGATTGTAGTCTAGGGAAGAGTGGGGATTTGTGATTCTAATCTATTTTCCCCATACATTCAACATATTTATCCATTCATATTGTTAATATTCATTCATCTATTAGTTTATGCATGCATTCTAATAAATCTATTGATTCATTGATTCATCCATTCACCATATAAATACTAACAGAAGGTAAATCAACAATAAAAAACATGCATAACATAGGTTTTACCGTGGTTCACCCCCTCCTAGGCTACGCCCACAAATATCTTGCTTCTTAGGCTCTTTTATTAAGTCTGCTGTAAAAATATGGCATTGTGTGCACTACATCTCTAATCATACAATCATAAAACAAGTTCCACAACCTCTGTAAGGAGGACTAGATCACACTAGGCTCCTTAGCCTGTGCTCTGACCCTCAACACAATAACCTAATCGACTCTTTATATCTCAACATCTTACAAAACATAATAGCTTCTGACACTTTGAACCACAACTACAATCAACAACCCTATGACCCTCGACCTAGACCTCCTAGGTCCTTACTTATACTATTTTACAGTCTTATTAGTTGTTACATTACAAAACCCTAACCCTAACATGGTTAGGTCTTACCACCTATGTGCCTTGCATGCTTTCCTCCTTTGCATGTGGCTTTTCCTTCCAGCTGTATTTTTCCAAATTAATCTTTATTTTTCAAAACTAGACTTCTACTCAAAATCGGCATGCACCCAACATGTACCAAAACACCATCATACCATCACAAGATATGTGTACCATACCCTAAACATGTATCATACTAAACATCAATCATGTACCACAATATATACCACAAAAATTGCATCAACCATGCACCAACACTTGTACCAAACCGTGCATCAACCATGCACCAACACCTATGACAAAATGTGCATCAACCATGCACCATAACTTGTACCATATGCCTCAACCATCGACCATGTACATCAACACCATACCAAGTACCAATCGTGTACCATACCATGTATCAACCATGTACATCAACAATATACATCAACACTTATACCATATCATGTACCAACAATGTATCTCAACCATATACCATATCAGTCAATCATACCATACACCATGTACCATAGGATATATCAAGAAATTACCATCAACAATGTACATCAACAAATTACTAAACAACCAAGATCATATACCAAGTATATGCCTCAACCATGCACCTAATATGTTCATCAAGCATGTGTCAATGCCTCAACAATATACCAAAGACTTTCCTCAAGCATGCACCAATACATCATCAACATGTAACCCTCAAAACATGCATATAAACATATATGTAACTATGTAATAGAAGTGATGTATGTGATCAAAGCCCTATAGACCTTCCTCATCTTCATAAACAAACGAATATCATCTTCATCAAACTTTATCTTAGTCTCATGAGACTAGTTTTTGGATTAGTCACAAACCCTAACTTTCAACAAGAATAACTTTGTACCTATAATGAATAAAGGTCTGAAACTTGTACTAAATATTACTCAATGTCTTCTTTGCAATTACTCCAAGTTTCACTACTTGGATCATCCCAAAAAAGGTGTTATAGAAAAAAATGGTTGACATGGTTCAATCATGGCTTATTCTAGAGAACGAAATTGTATAGAACGCCACACGATGAATATTTGATATCTAGATCTAAAAATCATACACAACATACCAAGGACTGTGCGCTATACAATTCATATTGTCTCACTAAATTTGGATCTTCTATGAATAAGTTAGGACTATTTTAACCAGAACACTTGCTTGAGACTAGTTTCAGGACTAGCAAAAAACCCTATTTTCCAGAGAGTGTACCTTAGAAAATACAACGACCCAGAAGATTAAATATTTACCAAATGTATCTTGACATGTCTTCTCAACTTCCACCAATTTTCACTATCTAAATCGTTCTAGAAAAATGGTTATAGAGAAAATGGTAAGATGACCTTTAAATAACATACCTTAGAACGTATCATCACAAGACTTCATCCTCTCTTGGAATTTTTCCCTTATTTACTTAACCTTCCCTTTGAAATTCACCTCATATCTCCTTGGTTACCTCAGATAAAAATCACTTAGTCACATAGAATATATTCAATAGAATGTTTGTGTGAATGTTCTTATGAGTGACTTCTTGAGGTGTATTCATACTTTTTCTAAGTAACCTCTTCCTTAACTTTAAGGATTCTTGAACTTTCTTGTTACAACAACTGTACACTTGCATTAATGACTTACAACCAATTAGGGGCTTCTTAACCCATATTAAAACCAATTAGAGGGTTTCTTAACCTATCTTTGGGGCTTCCAACTTCATGACCTCATACTCCTCAACCGTGAGGAACTACGTGGCATACCACCTATCATCGGAAATGGAATGAAAAGGAATATCCATCCATGAGTGTCTTACCTGAATTTACATTGTCTTTCATGTCCATATTCCTCAACCAACTTTAAGTACCATAATCACACCTTCGAGGCTTCATGTAGACTTCATCAAATGCACCCAACACATATGTTGGCATCAACCACTCCATCAATGACAACTAACTCACCATCAATCTCAACCACATCTCTAGGACATCCATACTTCTCCAAGGGTTGACATCGATGAAAACCAACTGTCCAAACCAATTTTCCAACATCATGGAAGGAACAACTCGATTCGATATGTGTTTGAGTGGATAATTTACATAATAGACATTTGTTTATGTTTAGATTGGTCAAGATCCAAACAACAACCTCATCACGAGGATATGAATCCCCTTGCGTTTTCATAGAGGTGGTACTCCTTTGTCATAATCTTAAAAATATATCTTGATGCAACCTCTTGGATTGGGAAGAATGTTGGACAACAAACCCCAAGTCTTTATTGCTTAGTTTTATATGAAATGGTTCTTGATAACCAGATCTAACTTTTGTGTGCAACAAGTAGCTTCTTAATAATAAAAAGATTGAAGAAAAGCTTCAATATTAGAATAAATGTATGTTCAACATCATTTATACAACCCTCTAAAGGACATGCAAGTATAATATGCAACCATGTCTTCTTGTAAGAAAAATAATGAAATGATGTTTGATCATTTCATAGAAATTTAAATGCGTTATGCATTCAAAACTGAAAAAGAATTTGATAGGCATACTTCAAAAATATCATGCTCGGATATCCAAAGATCTGAGAAATCATTAAATTAATACTCCAAAGTATTTCTCTGTGGAATTTATTAGATGAAATATATTTCTCATTACAAAGAATTTAGTAAACCAATTGACTAGTGCTTTGGAAACAAAGTTTGTTAAACACAAGAACTAAATATCCATTAATCAAATAGACAATATTGTATTACATTTGGTAGTCACATATATGGATGTAAATACTTTATGATCTTATAGAGAACAATTCTTGGAATAATACAATAAAGACACTCAAACCTCAACCATATTTTCAATTCAGAACTGCAAGCATAGAATCTTGAGAGAAATAGTGTAGAAGAAAAAGAAGCAAGAAGAAGATGGAGATATTTATTTGTTTATTAGAATCTTGGATGTATGTTAATGTTTGGACCCTTTCTAATTTGATCTTATTCTCTAATAATGAAACCTTTTAACCCTTTCTTTGATGATGCTCTGTCTCTTTTAAAATATGTTTTCAATGCTTCTTGAAGTAGTTAGGGTTTTGGTCTTCCTAGGAACTTTCACACACTTCCTTCTCGGAGTAACTAATTTAATTAATGAACTTAATTAAATGTAATTTTTTCCTTGAAGTGGGGCCCATTTTGTCTTTAATAAAAGTCTTTAATAAACTTTTATTTTGAAAACATTTAATTGACTGCCTTTTTTTAAATTGTACTGTGTTTTTTAATTTTTTGAGAAAGATATTTGACCTTTCAGCCATGAAAACCATTCTGTATGCAATATTTATCATCCCATATTTCCAATGAGTCCTCCTAAGAAATATTTGGAGTTCTATATCTCAATTTATAAGCTCAGGAAGTTGAGGTTCCAAGCAAATTTATCAACAAGTCATGCAAACAACACTCCCTGTTCTTTTAATTTATGTGAGAATTATGGCCAATTTCATCCCTTGAAACCTATTCCATCACCTTCCTTTTCAAATTAACTTTTAAAAAAGGTATATTTTGTCCAAAACCGACACTTGAATCTCAAGTTATGACCTCCAGATGTTCGTTGCTCAATAGTTGTCCATCCAATTTGTGGGTTAATCTTGGCCTTCCATTAAAATTTGTCATTTTTAAAACAAATCCAAATCCCACTTGCATTGTGGATATTGATATTGCAATGTTTGTATAGTAAATATCATTATGTATTTTATGTGAAACAAAAGGATATTATGGATACTATGGAGACATGAGCCTTAGGAAAATTCATGAATTAATAAATATTTTTATAGCCCAGTTAACATCCACTGAGTGCCTAGTCAATTCGCAGTAAGAGCCATGTGTCACAGTGTGATAGGTTTCCATAGGATGCCACATGTCATAATTTCATTATCTTCCACATGTCATAGTTTTATTTGTCACCAAAAGTCATAATGTCATTAGTTGCCACATGTCATAGTTTGATTCATTGCCACATGTCTTGATATAATTTGATGAAATTTAAGTGGTAATGAAACTTTCGGAAATAAACTAGCTATGGAGATTATGGGAGTATGAGAGAAAATATGGAGTAATGGTGGGTCACCAATAGTATGGCAGGTGTGGAGGGCATCACATTTTGTGAGGGTGAAACCATGAAGGAGAGAGGAGAGGGGAGTGGAGTGAGGAGAGAGGATCAGGATCGAGGGTGAGGTGAGGGAAATGGGGAAGGGACTCCTAATCCCACGGGGCAGAGAGGAGTATGGAGGGGTAATGGGAAATATATTTTAAGAAATAAGTTTAATATGGGAGAGTGGGGAGAGGGAGTATAGAGAGAAAACTAAGTATAGTACAAGGTGTAGTGAAGAGAGGGGGAAGAGGGTAAGAAAAAAAAAAATAGGTATATAAGAGAGGAGTATAAGAAAGGAGAGGAGAGGAGTAGATCTTGGGAAATTTGGAAAATATTCTAAGTATGGATTGGAAGAGTAGAGTAGTGTAGAGTAGTGTAGGAAATAAGACCAAGTGTAAAAGTGTAGGAGATGTATGTGTTGATGTTAGTGGTAGCATCATACAAGTACTTCCGCATTGGCTTGTGTTTTGCATGTGGAAATCTTCAGGACTTAGGAGTTTCACTTTAGTAAAGTGATTATTAAAGTGAATGACCTTTTAGAGTTAACATGATTTTAATTAAGTTAATGCCTAAGTTTTTTGCATTAGTGACTTAAGTGAAAGTTAATATAAGTCCTAGTCATTAAATCTAAAGTGAAGGTGAGATTAGAACTCAGCCTTTGATCACTTTGGAGATCTAGGGTTTTGGATTTAGGGTAAACTCGTGATTATAAAAGGAAGCCTATGTGAAGGAGTGATCCAGATCATTTTGAGAATGACATGAAGGAAGAAATATAGTTGACATATAACAATGAAATCCACAAAAATATAGAAGAGAACACAAAGATACAGTGAAATCCAACTTCTATTACTGAATAAGATAAAAAAACATTGTAGAGCACAAACTGGAAAAATGGGGTAGCTTATCTCTGAAAAGAAAGAGATGTTGGTTATGCTTCATTCGCAACAATATTTACATCACACTCCATTGAATTCTTAAAGGGCATCCTTCACCTAAACTATATATGAGAGACTGAGAGGAGAACAATTCCCATGATGCATGTGGGATAAATCGGATTAAGTTTATAAAATGCCATAGGCATGTAAAAAAGTAGGACTTCCACGATGGTCACCCATCCCAATACTACTCTAACCTGAGCGCGCTTAAATGCGGAGTTCTAATGGGATCCGATGCATTAACACTTTGTTGTATGCATGTACATAACACACTTAGGAAATCATTAAATGATGCATGCAATTAACAAATGAAGATGACATTACATTTAATTCCCCATAAAAAGGGTGAATATCATGGTTTATCAAAACCATAGGCTTAAAATGGTGATTCAATGGAAGAGGTGGATGGCCACTGAGATCCATATGGATCATTCCTCCCCCCTTAGGAAGTAATAGTCCCCATTGCATCAAGATCCCTTGCGAGACGGGGATAATTCTGCTAAATCTGAAGTTTGGTGCGTTGCTTGCCTTGTTGAAGAATTTATCATGCTTAGCTTGTTGAAGGATGTTATGAACCTGTTGTTGGAGGGGTTGGATCTTTTCAACAAATCTAGCTGCATGATCTACCTGAGTGTGGGAGGACTCTGTCGGTGAAGATGCAAAATGAACATGAATGATTATGTTATAACCTTGCTTGAATGGGTAGTGTGGAGGCACCCCCGTAGGTGCAACAAGAACATCTTGGTACTCATCTACAATCTTGTCGATTTGTTTATGTTGGATAGAAAGGTATTGGGCTGAGGTTGCAGTGGTTGCAGTGTCCTTTTGTTCACCTTTTGATCAAATTGTGAAGAGGCTAAACTTTGCATTATGAGAGATTAATTTGTGGAATTGTTTTGGTGGGACAATAGTCGAAACTACCTCTGGTATCCGGTATAGATGACCCCCTAGAGTAACAATGACGCTACAAGGTCGAGACTCATAAATAGAATTATGCCTCCACATATATGGCTGACCTAATATAACATCATAGACTTCCAGTGGGGAAACATCACACAATACCTCATCCTTGAAGGGATTGATGTCGTAGGATAAGCAACACTGTTGGCTGACATGAAGATCTTGACCCTGGCAAATCCATCCAATGTTGTATGGATGCGGGTGTGGTGTTGTTGTAAAATCCAACTGCTTGACAACCTCTACTGAGATGATTTTCTTTTCCCTTCCGCTATCAATAATAAAATGCAGTGGGGTCCCCTTCACCCACATCTGTGAATGGAAGAGTCTCTCCCCCTCCTCAAGATCCTATTTTGGTTGGATTGTTGCAGTTGCGACAGTAGCAGTGGGTTATGTATCAATGATCTATCTCCTTTTATTATTTTATGAATTAGGGTCCAAGTTGGGGTTTGACTCTTTGTCTTTGAGCTTGTCCACCAATGACTGTAATGAGCAACATTCATTAGTGTTGTGCCAAGAGTTGTTGTGGAACTCACACCACTTTTCGATGTATTTCTCATACTTCCTATTACCTTTATTTACCTACATATGGGACTATCTCTCTTGAGGTTGGCCTTCCTTTCTCTATCCATGTTTCTCCCACTTACTATGTTTCTTGAATTTCTTCTCAATTTTGATTGCATATCAATAAGCAACTCCTAATGAGGAGATGTCAAAGAAATCCATATCTATTTGGATGTACCTATGTATACCATCACGGTACTTCAAAACTGGGTGTCTCTCAGAGTCTTTGATACCTAAATTTGAGTGCAAGGTATGAAATATGTTGGTGTACTCTGGCACTGTCTGGTCTCTTTTATGATGCAGAGTTGTCCATGTCATGTATTGGTCATCATAGTTTCTAATAGGGTAGAACTCCTTCTTTAGGGAATATACAAAGGTCACCCAAGTGGGTTCTCTCCCAAATAGTGTATATTCATTCGTGGTGTACCTCTCCTAGTAACCTTCCCACCAAGATCTAACATGGGGAAGGGATTTAAGGATCGAAAATGTGATCTTTTCACTATCAAATTTTTTTTGGACTAAGTAATAACCTTCTAGAAGATTCAACCATTTTTCTAGAGCATTTGCATCTATCTGGCCTTCAAATAAGGGGATATCAAAATTGAATTGTACCTTGAAGGGTGTCACACTTGCGAAATGGTTTCTTTTTGTAGATGCCTCAGCTGCTGCCATCAGTGGTCTTTGAAGGATCTGAGAAAAGTTGTCCATCATCTCTCTCCTTTGTTGCATGAGGGATTACTCGAGAAACGTCTTGAAAGGATTTCCCTCTCTATCATCTTTATTTTCTTCCACCATGGGAGTTCGCTTGGGCTAGAGAGAGTGGTTGTCCTTGAGTGAAACTAGCTTGAGACCCAAATCTCTATACCCTGGCCTCGTTTGGGACATGCTCTGAGAAATGACAAGGAGAAAAATGCTATGATACCACTGACCCATATTATTTTGAGAACGAAATGAAGGAAGAAATATAGCTGAGATATAAAAATGAAATACACAAAAATAAAGAACACAAAGATACAGTGAAACCCAACTTCTATTACTAAATAAGATAGAAAAACATTGTAGATCACAAACTGGAAAATTGGGGTAGCTTATCTCTGAAAATAAAGATATGTTGGTTATGTTTCATTCACAAAAATCTTTACATCACACTCCATTTCATTCTTAAGGGGAATCCTTCACCTCAATTATATATGAGAGAATGAGAGGAGAACGATTCCCATGATGCATGTGGGATAAATCGGACTAAGTTTATAAAATGCCATAGGCATGTAAAATAGTTGGACTTCTCGAGAGGTCACCCATCCCAGTACTACTCTATCCTGAGCGCACTTAACTACGGAGTTCTAATGGGATCCGGTGCATTAACACTATGTTGTAGGCATGTACATAAGACTACTAGGAAATCATTAAATGATGTCTGTAATTAAAAAATGAATATGACATTACATTACATTCCATTCCCCATCAAAAGGGTGAATATCATGGTTTATCAAAACCACAGGCTCAAAATGGTGATTCAATGGAAGAGGTGGATGGTCATTGAGATCCATTTGGATCAAGGAGGAAGACACTTCGGGAGGAAGTCACTTGTGTTGATAGAGTTGACACAGATTCCCTTGGTGAGAGACCAAGGTGAGGATCTTTGCTAAGATGCCAAGATCAAGAGACCCTTGGTGAGAGACCAAGGTGGGGACCTTTGGTGAGATTCCAAGCTTAGGATATATGGTGAGATGTTGAGATCAGGTACCTTGTTGAGAGCTCAAGTTTGGACCTAGCAAAGAAGGAATTTTTCTAGTGTGAGGAGTGTAGAACAAAAGGACTTTTTCTTACACAAGAGTGAGGAGATCTCACTAGTTGGGTGAAGAAATTTCGTCCAAGTGTTGATGTAGAGAGGGTTGGATCATGAAGTACTATGATTCAATATAGTGGATAGGTGGAGAAGGACTTCTATCTAGAGTTCATACATGTCAAGTAGAAGAGAGAGCAGAGGCAGTCGTAGGTGGGGTTCAACTGATAGAATCCAGAGGAAAGCATAGCGCCATACAAACATTTTTGTAAAGAGTTTCAGTACATGTAGGAGGGTTTCAGTGGAGAAATTCATGTATGTATGAGGTTTCACGAAAGGGAATTCGTGTACACCTAGGGAAACGTACGGGTACAGGGTTGTATAGTAGCATAACCATTGCCAAGTTTTTCTGGAGTGTATATTCTCTTAGTGGGTCATTTTCCATGTTACAGGAGCCCTGATTTGACCATTATAAAAGAATCTTAGGACTGGTTTTCCCTCCAGGGTTTTTCCAGGGGTTTATTCCCGAAAATATTGATGTCTTTTGTGTGAGATTTTAGTTTCCTAGTTTATTCTTTTGTTGCATTTTTAGTTTATCACTCAACAATTCTTTTAGTAGACAAAGTGATTTTATTTTGAGCTAATTGTCGGTTTTTGGGTTGAAGTGGTAAAATAAACATGGTATCAGAGCATACCAAGGGTTGAATCTAGGAAATTCAACATGGTATCGGAGCGATGTTGTTGTGAGAGGAAGTTTGTCTCAGGATGCACAATGGAAGATGTATGAGATCTCAACAGCCACTGGAGAAATCGATTTCAAATCTAGGGTTACAGAAGTACATATATGGGATCAGGAGTGTTGAGGTGGGTTATTGAAAGACTAATAATAGATCCACTATATTTTTCAGTAGACTTGTCATATTTGTATGAGATCTTAGCAGATCTATAAACTAGCAGGAAAAAATCGAAGGACTGATTTCTGGGAAATAACAGTACTGAGGCAGAACATGTGTTTTTTGCAGGTGTATGCAGGTCACAAAAGGAACAATCACGTACATACGTAGGTTACAGTTGTGAGAGTCATGTACATATGCAGGCTGTAGTGATGAGAGTTGCATAGAAGGTCGTATAGGGGCAGTACAGAGGCAGTTTAAACACGAAATTGTGTTGGGTGGCTTGTTGAGCAATGGAAGGAGGTAAGGAAGTCAACAAGGAGATCTCAGATAGGTGGAGAAGGACTTCCATATAGAGATATGAGACACATGAGATCATATAAGAGAAAAGAAGGGATTTTTCTATTAAGAACCAAACTTCAATATAGCATAGAAAAACCTCAAGAAAAGTACTCAACGCCTTGAAAAAGAGATAATTTCAGATAATAAGCCTCTTCGAGGGGGAAACCTCCTTTTACCC
>JZKD02S2074693.1:476543-514100 GCA_000966675.3 Picea glauca
TCAAAATGAAAATGTCTCCTTGGTATATATAGGAGACTAGGAGGTATAATTACAAATAATGGCCTAAAGCCGACATAAATAAAATAGCATTACTAATCTAATATGCCCCAATTAATGGGTAATGAGCCAATATTAGGGCTTAACATTTTCTCATTTTCTTGTGTCATCCACTTAGGAGCAAAGACGAAATTTTTCTCAAGTGCTTGAGCCATGAAGGACAATGACTCAAACGGATATAAAATAGGTGAATAAGGAAATTCATCCAGAGATCATAAGATGACAAGTCCATTGGATTTGGTGACTTATAGATGGATAAAACAAGTGTTTAGGGTGGGATTCTAAGAAAGAAGCAAAGGGGAAGTAAGGGAGATAGTAGTCAACCAACAAGATTGAAGGACTGGTCTTGAGGTTTGTAGAGCTTGGATATTTTTTTATTTGTATTCCTCGGGTGAACCATTATCCTAGGACGGGAGCCTTTAAAATTATCCAAGGGGATATTGGATCATGTCAGTGGCAGAGAACAGGGAGAGAGAGGCTTTGAAAGATGAAGTAGATCAGAGGGAGTCAACCTTTGAGTTCAAGAAGGAAGGAGCATCCTTCCAAATATATCAAACAAGAATCATGGTACGAGATGGCCATGCATGATGCTCAGAATCCAGAGGCTTCTAGGAGCATGTTCAGAGGCAACGATTCTTCGGAGATGGGTCAGAGAGAGATGGAAGGGATATATTTTGTGTCAGAGGGTGCATCCAATCAGGTGGATTGGAGAGAAGCCATGGTAACATATTTGGTAGCGGAGAAAGAGAAAACTCCAAGTTCCTCACTAAGAGGAAGTGTTGATGTTAGTGGTAGCATCGAAGAGGTACTTTCGCATTGGCTTGTGTTTAGCATGTGGAATTCGTCAGTACTTAGGATTTTCACTTTGGTAAATTGATTATCAAAGTGAATGACCTTTTAGAGTTAACATGATTTTAATTAATTTAATGCTTAAGTTTTTGGCATTAGTGACTTGAGGGAAAGTTAAATTAAGTCATAGTTGTTAGATCTAAAGTGAAGGTGATATAATATCTCAGCCTTTGATCACTTTAGAGATATAGGGTTTTGGATTTAGCGTAAACTTGTGATTATAAAAAGAAGCCTATGTGATAAAGGATGACACTTCAAGAGGAAGTCACTTGTGTTGAGAGAGTTAACACAAAGTCCCTTGGTGAGAGACCAAGGTGAGGATCTTTAGTGAGATGCCAAGATCAAGAGACCCTTGGTGAGAGACCAAGGTGGGGAGCTTCAGTGAGATGGAAAGGTCGGGATCTTTCGTGAGATGTCAAGATCAGGTACCTTGATGAGAGATCAAGGTTGGACCTAGAAAAGAAGGACTTTTTCTATCGTGGGGAGTGTAGAAGCAAAGAAGGAATTTTTCTTACACAAGAGTGAGGAGATCTCACTAGTTTGATGAATATATTTCATCCTAGTGTTGATGCGAAGAGGGTTGGATCATGAAGGAATTTGATTCAAGATCTTTGATAAGTGGAGAAGCAATTCCATCTAGAGGTCATACAGGTCAAGGAGAAGAGAAAGCAGAGGAAGTTGTGGGTGGGTTTCAGTTGATAGAAGCCATAGGAAATCGTAGCATCGTACATAATTTGTCATACAAAGTTTCCATACATGTACGCGAGTCTCAATGGATTCAGTCACATATGTACGTGGGTTTGTAGAAGGACAATTTCATACACCTCGGTAAACATGCTAATATAGGGGCGTATAGCAGCACATGCATTTCCAAGTTTGTATGCAATGTATATTCTCTTAGCGGGTCATTTTCCCTATTATGAGATCCCTTATTTGACCATAATAAAAGCATCTTAGGACCAGTTTTCCCTCCAAGTTTTTTCTAGGGGTTTATACCAGGAAATATTGTTGTCTTGTGTGTGATATTTTGGTTTCCTATTTTATGCTTTTGCTGCATGTTTAGTTGATTACTCAGTTGTTCTTTTAGTAGATTAAGTGATTTTATTTTGAGTTAATTGTTGGGTGTTGGGTTGAAGTCGTAAAATCAACATGGTATCAGAGCATACCAAGGGTTGAATCTAGGAAAGTCAATAGTATGGAATGAGACTAAGTGTAAAATGTAGGAAATAAGACTAAGTGTAAGAGTGTAGAAAATAAGACTTAGAGAGACTTACACTTAGCATTACTTAGTGTAGGAAATGAGACTTAGAGAGACTTACACTTAGTGTGGCTTAGTATTAAGTGTAAGGAATAAGGAAGAATAAGGAATAAGAGTAATATTAAGGAATATGAAGAAGAGGGTATGGATTTGAAAGTATTCTCGAGAACTTCAAGTACAGAGAATGAGTACCAAGATTGGGTACCAAGAAAAAGTACCAAGGAAACTTAGTGTCATGAGAGAAATCAATTGTATTGCTCATGAAGAAATGCTCATTTAGACAAAAATGTGGATATCTTGAGCATACTGACTCAAATTTTGAATCCACAAGATGTGTGATGAAGCTGAAATGAGGGCTATGCCATGAACTAATTATCATTCAAAAAAATTTCTTCTAATGTCAATTTTTTTATTATTCCAAAGAGCAGGAAATCAAGGTGACCAATTTTTTTATCAACAACGAATTCAGCCCAAAAGCGAGGAGGCAAGTCTTTAACCTACAAAATACATCTAGTCATTTCAACCAATGCTCGATTCTTGTGTTATACAACTCCATTATGTTGTGGAGTGTGAGGAAGAAACTACTTCCATTCAATACCAGATTGAAGTAGATATACTTCAAAGGGTCATTTGACATACTCACCACCATTGTATGATCTCAATCATTTGATGGGTTGACCACATTTCTTTTCAGCAAAGGCCCGAAACTCCTTGAACTTATCAAAAACAAGGTTCTTATTCTTTAGGAAAAAGACCCATGTAAAGTGAGAGAAATCATCAATGAAAGTCAAAATGTACCTTTCACCTGCCAGTGAAGGTAGATTGATGCATCAGACATCACTGTGAACTAGTTCTATTAGGTTATGTGCTCTCCACATGTTTCAAGAGTCAAATGGTGTCTGGTGATGCTTCCCAAGTACACAACCCTTACACACTCCTTTAATGGGAAACACCTTGGGAAAACTAGCAACCATGTTCTAAGTTGTCAATGCCTACAAACTTTAGAAATTCAGGTGTTCGAGTCTCTAATGAAAAATTAGAATTCTCTCATCAGTGTGAGAAACAAGTGTAGTTGGTTCGGGTTCAGGTTGATTCGAGTCATGAAAATTATACTAATTGTCCATCGGGTAAAGTATCCCACCAACAACAATCAACTTACCTTTCTTCAAATAACGAACATAGAACGATCTAGAAAAAATTCCACAATCTTACCTATCTGTGTCAACTAAGAAATAAACAATAGATTGGCACTGAGGTTTGGCACATGATAGACATCAACAATATTCCCATGTCTACAAGAAACATCACCCTGACCAACAACATCCAGAGAAAAATCATCGTCAACATAGATTTTACTCTCCTTAGCTTCATCCAACCATGTGAATAAAGAAGCATCCTTAGCCATGTGATGAGTGCACCTTGATTCGACCACCCATTCGTTTTGCACAGAATGAGACAATAAGGCCTGAGAAGTTTCAACTTGGAAGGTGAAATTATATGAAACACGTCTCCTTCAAGGTGCTTAACCTTCTCCTATAAATAGTCTCTCTTCCTAAAGCAATCCTTCTCCACATGTCTAGTCTTTCCAAAGTATTGACATGTGTTATTCTTTTGACTTCGTTGTGGTTGTCTTTGGGGTCCCTAACCATGATATGCAAGTTTTTGTGTAGTGGTGTCATACTTCCTTCTATTCCTAGGATCCATCTTTCTCTTTCCCTTGAGAAAGTGGGCCTATTTTTTTACTACCAAGCTTACCTTCTCCAAAAAATCTATGTTTATCAGTAATCAAAAGTCCACAGAAAACTTCAAAATTGTAATCCTTACCATCTTCCTTGTGTTCTTTCTAGTTGGTGCAGAAAGTCGACACAAACATGTAGAATGGTGTTTTCAAGTTCATCAGAATCATCTCGATGAGTTTTCCATCCTTCTTCTGATATTTCTTTCCAAATTCTCTTAATTTCAACTGGAGTTCCTTGACATGCACCAAATAGTGCTCCATTATTTCAAAATAATGAGGATCGAGAGAGATCAACTCTTTCTCCAACTGCATGATTTGGATTTCATCGACTCGTTCAAACAAGGTTTCCATCTTCTTCTAGGCTTGATGAGGACATTTGATTCCACTGAGGTGAAAATGAATCTCTCAAGAGATGTAGGTCATAATGACTCCTATCACCTCATCCTTATTTCCATTAACAATGAACTTCACCTAGTAGTATGTTGGATATGGAATCTCCACCTTTGTATACTACCACAATCCTTTGATCTTCAGTAGGGTTTCCATATCTGGTGTCCATACTGCATAATTTGATCAGTTCAAAACAACAGGATCAATCTTTGAATCCATCTTCAATATCTAGATAGACCAGTTTGTTTCAATAAGTTCCAATCGGAAAAACACCGGCCCAGATTCAATGACACAACATATCTAACTCGGCAAGGTTTGCAAATAATAGGTTGAAGTTTCAAACCATCGACTCTGATACCATGTTGTGGAATGGGGTGAAACACAACATGAAACAGAGGACACGATATTGTAGATAATCGAAGAGGGACAAAAAATTGCAAAGATACAAGTGGTGTCTAAAGACATCATTACAAAACTTAAGCAGAGCGCACTGTGATCATAACATCACAGTGCATGTTGTGCATGTTGATCCTCATGATCTGTTTCACAATATAAATTGATTGCTTTATGATAATGACCTAAGGGGCCTTCTTTTTATAGTCTCAAGATCTAACCAACTTCCATAGAATCTGAAAGATCTTGTCCACATGTAACTGTTGGCTTTTAGAGTTGACTCTACCAAAACCACTATGTCGAGTCAGCTCGACATGACTTGACCCGACCGACTATTTGTCCAACTTGTAGTAAAGTTTTGGGATGATCAATCCACCGACCGACTATCTTCAATTATTGGTCGATTGTCCAACCGACATGCACATCAACTACTCAACTAACTAGTGCAGTTTGTTGGTCGATCGTCAGACTGATTGTATCCAGATGTGGGTCAACCTCTCGACCGACTAAACCCAAAAGATGTGTGATGAACCATCAATGATTGATGTTCCAACAAAATCATATTAGAGCCAAAAAAAATCCTTGAAATAACGATTAAGCAATTGATAAATCGATCAATCATGAAGTACTTCGTCAAATGAATAACCTACCAGTGGAAGAGGAAACGTGGGAAGATTAGTTATTCATGCAGAAACAATCGCAGTTAGTCAAGTGTTGAGGACAACACTTGTTTGAAGGGGAGGGGCATGTTAATACTAGACAAAGCCCCCTTTTATGTGTAAAACCCCTTATTAATCCCTAGATATTGAATTATTAGATTTATAGTATTATAATGTATGTCGACTAGAACCATTCATGGTACCCTTTCATTATAATTGTACCGTTTGTCTCAAATATATATATATACACCAAGGAGACCTAGTCTTAGGATCATGTTATCGCATCTCATATTTTATTCTAAATTGGATATATTGTAAAAGGAGGTTTCCCCCTCAAAGTGGACTATATTCATTGACCTTATATCATTTTTTAAGGCGCTAGATACTAACATGTACATTGACCTTTTCTATTGAATTATTCACATCTCTTACAACTAAAGAACTACCTATTGGAAATTTAAATATACACATATATACTAAGTAATTCCATAAGACACAAAGACATTAAAAGGTCTAACACATTGGATTTAACACTAATCACAACATCAAAGACATCCACTTTTATTAAGATAAAGTTCTTATAGAATCACAAGTGAGAGCCAAGTTCCTTGTACTATGAANCCAAGGAGACCTAGTCTTAGGATCATATTATCACATCTCATATTTTATTCTAAATTGGATATATTGTAAAAGGAGGTTTCCCCCTCGAAGTGGACTATATTCATTGACCTTATATCATTTTTTAAGGCGCTAGATACTAACATGTACATTGATCTTTTCTATTGAATTATTCACATCTCTTACAACTAAAGAACTACCTATTGGAAATTTAAATATACACATATATACTAAGTAAGTCCATAATACACAAAGACATTAAAAAGTCTAACACATTGGATTTAACACTAATCACAACATATAAGACATCCACTTTTATTAAGATAACGTTCTTATAGAATCACATGTGAAAGCCAAGTTCCTTGTACTATGAATCTTTGTAGGAATTTACAAGAATTATCAGGGTACCTCATTCCCATTATCCAATTCATACACTCTAGATTCTATTTTTTTCACACATCTTCTAGCACATTGATCCATATATATATATATATATATATATAAAAGTTGATGGTGAAAGACATGAATTAGTAGTGGAAGCTTTTCATGGAAACATTTGTGCATGACATAGTTGATAGTTGATAATGTCACCTAGAAGAATATGATTGAAACTATAAAATTATAATCATATTGCATAAAATACCATGTGACATCCTCAACCCTATGATATTAGTTGGTTGAATCAAGATAAAGAAAATTGCATCACATTTTTAATGTAGTTTTGTATATGGCATCAAGCCATTAAAGGATGTAATCCATTAATGCACCATAGCAACATTAAATGTTTTCAACTTACTCTTAGGCAAGTTTCTCATGTAAAATCACCATGGAATATATGGGTGACATTTGTAGAAAATCATCCTTGATATTGGAGAGGTGATGCACCACAAATTATTAGAGGTAATTCCAAAAGACAAAGTACAATTGATATCAATCAAGAACATGGATTAATCTATCACAATAGATTGTACAATAAAATTGTGGCACACCAATATCATTTGTCATGTAATCCATGTAATAGATGAAATTCTCAATTGTCATGTATCCTTTGTACCAAAACACCAATATCCTTTGTCATGTATCCCGTGTAACAAGTATGTCCAACATCGAATGTCACTTGGCACTTGAAACATGTCACTAATTTATAATGTCTCTCAAAGACAAAATATATGAATCCTTCACTAAACTCACTTTCTAACTTGAAATGCACTTGTAAACTTGGAGCTCATAGAAAATTTGAAACTCACTTGTGAACATGGATCTTGGAGAATGAAGACCTGTGTGGAGAGATGGAGCCTCATTCTTGTAAGTTACATTCATGGGTTTTCTCTAATTTTTTGTCTTTTTGGAAGAAAGAAATAATAGATTTTGAGTGTTTGCCACATTTTTTTCTTGTACAAAAATTATGGAAGACTAATATGATTTTTATGTGCATTTAATGGTATTTCATTATTGGTCTTCATTTCATTTTCTCATACCCACAACCTTCATTTCAATCAATTAAATTTGGAAACAAACAAACAAAAAGAGTACAAACCCTAATGAACAAACTTCATTTACTCTTTCCCAATCAATGATGACAACAATTGGTTTTGGGTGAAATGATAACTAGATGACCTATTTTGGTTAATTTGTTTCAAATTTAATTGTAATAATAATAAATTGATTTCATTTTCTTTTGTTGTTTTGCACTATGATTTTATTTTATTTCCTTCCTTGTTGTAGATGGCATATATCTAGCTTTTTGTTCGATATTTTTGTATGCACAATTATGATTACAATAAAATTGAAAAATGAAATAATCACCCACATATACTTTAGATACTCTCAATTCGTTCTTTAAAGTTTGGCATGTTGAAAATGTTACAGAATTCATCTTATATCCATCCATATTAAGTTTCATACTAAGTTAGCTATAAAAATACAAATGGAAAATGAGACTACGTCTTAGATTCACCCTAGGGAAAAATCCCTAGATACCCTTGAGTGAGTAAACTTGAGCCAAATTCAGACAATGCTACTACCTTTAGTTAAGAGTCCAAGATTTGTGTCAGTAAAATTTCACAATGTTCTTCTTAACATGGCATAAGAGGAGGAAATTGTATCTTTAGAGTAGATGCAAGCTATACCTTTAGGGAAATTTTGTATTGGCTGACCCTTCCTCAAGAATAATATTTCATCAAAGGAGAGTGAAAGGATGGGTCAATCGACCCTTCCTTTAGCATAGTATTCCCATATAGGGGGATCCCAAGGAAGGGTCAGCCAACCCTTCCTAAAGAATAGTATTCCCATCGATGGGGATCCTAGGGGAGGATAAGTTGACCCTTCATTGAGCATAGTATTCTAATTGACAGGGAGCCCAAGGAAGGTTCAATCAACCTTTATCAGGAATAATATTCATTTCAAGGGGGATCTCAATGAAGGGTCAACCAAAGATTCTCAAGTGTAGTATTATAATTGAGCTAAAGGTCGGGGAAGGGCCAATCAACCCTTCCCCAAGCATAGTATTATTATCAAGTGGGATCTCAGAGAAGGGTCACTTGACCCTTCCTCAAGAGTTACAATATTTCCATTAAGGGGTATCCCAAGGGTCAACCAATCCTTCCTTAAGAATATTTTTCATATCAAGGGAAATTTGAAGGAAGGGTTGGTTGGCCCTTCCTCGAGAATAGTATTCTCATTGAGTGGGAGCCCAGGGAAGGGGTGATTGGCCCTTCCTTTAGATTAGTATATTCATTGAGAGGGAGCTTCAGAAAGTGTTGGCTAACCCTTCCTCTAGATTAGTATTCTAGTAGAGGGGGAGTGTGAAGAAGGGTTCATCATCCCTTTTTTCAATATTATTATTCCTTTGAGTGGGATGTTGAGAATGATCAATTTAGCCTTTCTCAATCTTAGTGTTCTAATTGAGAGGGAGCTAAAGGAATGGTTGGTTGACCCTTCCTTAAGATTATTATTCTAGTTTAGATTTAGCTAGAGGAAGAGTTGACTGAACCTTCCTTAATATTATTATTGTCATTGAGAAACAACTCGGGGAAGGTTTGGCAAGCCCTTCATGGGTGGTTTTACAAGAACAAGCAAGGGACATGACTATGTATTTGTGGAGGTGGACATGTTTAGTAATTTGTGGATTCTCATTCCTTGTAAAAAGACCATCAAGGGAAAATATGCAACAAGAATTTTATTTGAAAAGGTCTTGGTATACTTTTGGTTGCTAAGGAGCACCATCTCAGATAGAGATACCATATTCCCCAATGCATTTTTTACTTGATTTTGGGAATATATGGACACCAAGTTGAACTCTACAACATTCCACCAATAGACAGATGAGAAAATAGAAGTAGTAAATAGAACATTGATTCAAATTTTGAGGGGTTACAATCAAAAGAATCCAAGGACCTGGGATAAAAAATTGATTTATATTCAACAATCTTATAACATAGCAGTCTACTCTTCCACTAGTAAGTCCTCTTTTGAAACTTTCTTTGGACATTTTCTGCCTTCACCTTTAGATGTTGTATATGGATGGAAAGGAAAAGAGAGGGAAGACACCATAGGTGAAGAATTGAATGATAAAATATTCACTAATAAGATTAAGTAGATTCATTTGAAAGTACATGATACATTGAATAAGTCATGAGGTACAAGGTCTAACATGACCAACACAAAATTAAGAAGAAATTCAAGTTAGGAGACTAATTCTAGTTGCATCTTAATAAAGAAATGCTACAAGGTCCTGGTAAGAATATCGAGGATCCTCAATATGGTCCTTTTGAAGTGTTAGAGCAAGTATACTTGTGTGTGTGTGTGTGTGAATTTACTTAGTAGTAAATGTGGAAAATATAAAACTCTATGATTTATCCATTTTCTACCATGAAACAAATGGACAAGTCTTACCTACCATAGAGGACTTAGAACCACTCGGGTAGAGTTAGGATAGGATATATTTTTGTAAAAGAAGTGTAGAACAACTAGACAAGTGAAGCATGAACTTTGGTAGGTTGCATTGAAAGGACAACTTCCAAGCAAGGCCAAATGGTACTCCACAGAGAAGGCAGGGGAAAAATTTCCTCACCTCCTTCAGTAAAGTCTTTTAGAGAATAAAATCCTCCTAAAATGAGGAGGTGTGATCCAAAATGGATCACTATATATTTTTTCATCTATTTTGATACTTTCTAGGTAGAAAAATTGTAGCTAATCTCTTGTAGGGCCCATTTAAAGGAAAAGTCCTACTTGGGGGATTTGTGGTCCAAAAACTTTCAAAGCTTGTTTGGGGCATAAAATGGGCTTTTTTGGGTCAAAAATTTACAAAGATAATCCACAACCTCTTGATGTTCTTCTACACATTGATATATTTCCAACGACACAAATATCACCTCAATTAAAGTTTGTATGAGGAATTTATGTCTCCTACAAGCTGAATTATGATGTTAACCACCATGGATTGAGTAGATGTCATGCCAACTCCCATTAGTCACACATGTAGAGCTATTCACATGTAGGATTTTAAGAATATTCTAGAGGGTTCAAAACCATAACCCTAATCAGGAGTTGTGGAATGCAAAAATCTTAATCCTAACCCTAGATAGCTATGAGGGCATTGTTAAACATTGGGCTACTAGGAAATGGAGGGATTATATTCTTATTGTATTGATTATTATTCCATAGTTACATAGAGAAAGAGAGTGGGGTATTGGAGCATAATAGAGGAAGTAGAAGGCCCTATAGCATCCATATAATCCATAGTATCAATGGAAACTCCATAGTGAATTCACCTTTCTTTGTATTTTCATTTCATATCTAAGAAGAAAATAGAAAGGCATAGTCCTCACCTCAATTTGGATAAATTTTCCCATATTGGGTTTCTAAGGGTACATGTTGTGTTAATTATGTGGATGGTGTGGTATTTCTTTCAGCTTATTTTATTTTCAATCTCAACTTATTTCAGCATTTTGTGCACTAAGATAGTAATATTAATTATAAATCTTCAATAAAATAACGCATAACGAAGAGTTTTCATAAACTTGTAAGATCTATTGTGATGAATTACTCTAGTGGAGCGCTCGCGACAATTTACAAATTATATATCGAACCACCAACTCGTGCATCTTCTCCACCATGGATAGATTATTCATTTGGAGTTTGATAATCCAAGAGATGTCTTTGCATAATGTCACAACGTCTTTAGTAATAGTCTCTAGCATTAGGCCGAGAAAATTCATCATATCATATATGAGTCTTGATACTTCTTTTGCGCATTGATGCCTACAACCATGACATCTCGAGTATGCCACTACATCTCTAGGGTATTCTAGAAAAAGTTGTGTTTGATGGAATCACCAAGGTCCCAAATGGGATGTTGAAAGGTTCTCCTTCTAGTAGGATGACTTCTCTCCTCTATATTCAAGTTTCTATATCCAATTTTTTAACGACATGGTGGCCTCCTCATAGTGCCACATGAGAAACAAAGTGAAAATTTTCATTTATCTCAATGAACTAGTGGGGGAACCTACACCAAAAATCAAATTGTGTTGCCTCACTACTAACTTCAAACATGTAATATATATTGAATCTGCTTTATCTGAACTATTCTTTTCAATCCTCCCCGTAGGGTTTTTGGTAGATACTTTGAGTTTAAGGTGGTGTGATACCTTGGGGGGAGACTATGGTCATATCCCTTCTCGAGGATGATAATTGGCCTACTGAGATCCATATTTTGGCACAGTTTGGGAAAGGTACCGAAAAGGATGTTGGAAAAGGAGGTATGATCAACCAAAACATATTGTTCTAAAGCTACAAGTTTCTCCATTTAAATAGACTTTTCTATGTGCATTATTATCATGGCCTAATTTTCATTGTGTTTGGCCATAATTTTAATATAATCTTTGAAATCCAAGTGATCAAATACATTCACCTCAAGTCAGAGTGGATTTATTATGAAAATATGCAGCATGTGTGATTTATTGATCACTCCCATGTGGATCCGACTAATGCCATTGATGCATAATTAAGTGTAAAGGTGTTTCTTGAAAGGATTCATCACTAAATGGGATAAAAACTATATATTTATTGCTCCAATTTGAATATGACAAGATATGGCACTAGATATGGGGTATTTAATAAAGGAGTGAGTTAAAAAGTGGACAAACTCAACCATTCCAACAAATTTATTTTTTTCTATTGAGGCAAAGTTATGCTTTGATCCACTTGTTTTTTCTTTTTTTAATCAATGATCTGGGTCTTCTTATAGTAAAGTTCCATGGTCAAAATTCCCATCAATCATTTGGAAATTTAACTTTTGGCAAACTCCTATCATATTTAGAGAAGAATTTCAACAAAAAAAATGGTTGAGTTTGTACACTTTTTAACTTACTCCTTTAATAAAGATCCACATTATTCAAATCATAGTAACGATATTTTGAATGAGCTTTCCTCATAAAACTTTCTCAGAGTTTAGGATGTGTAGAAAGAGTGATAGAATGCCCTTTGATACAAAAGGTCTCTTGAGTTTGATGAGAATGCTCTCCAATTGTTGTTCCTAAAACTAGTTCAACCTTAACTTATATCAACTAATTGACTGAAAACCCTATATCTCACAACACAATTACATATTTACAATGTCAATCTAGTAAATTTAACCTATTTATGCATAAATACAACACTTAAAGAAGATATCTAAATAGATAAGCAAGAAATCACATTCGTCACACATAAATTTACATGGGAAACAACTTGAAAAAAACCCATGACACAACAAAATATTGTTTATCTTATTCATAGGAAAATCAACTTCATCCATGGCACTCCATCCCTTGAGCTTGACATCTCCTTTGCATGTACTATATGATATCCCAATGTCGGGTGAGAGAGATCATACAATAATTGATGCAATAGTACGATATATGATGAAACATTGATGCCATAAGGTGCACTCTTCCTTAATACATCATTCTTATTTTATAGGTGGAGGAAGGGTTTATAAGGTCAACTTTGATCATAGGTTGAGGGATCTCTTGAAAAGGTTAACCTTATCCCTCCCTTTATGTCAGTACTCTTATAAAGTACTCTTATAAGAGGGTTCTCTATATCTAACACTCATTAATGTCAACCATTATTGAGTAATAATTCACATACTACTTAACATTTACTAATTAAAGATTTTAGAATTGTGGTTTTTTTAGTAAGTTAATGATGAACTCAAAAAAAAAAAAAAATTGTGGATATAGAAAAGAACCTTAACAACATTAATCAAGAAGATAGATTACAAATTCAATTAATCTTAACATGCTATTAACTACCTCCCACAACAACTATAACTCTTATTTTCTTCCATTTCCCTTCCTTCTCAACCATACCTTCGTTAATTCTATATGCATATTTTTACCTATTTACCTTTAAATTATTTTTTCCATTTTTTTTCCTTTTACTCACTTGTTGGTTAATTTCAAAATATTTATTTAAATGTACTTCCTTCTTACATGTTATATATATTTGTCTTTTATGGTATTAACCTTGTATTCTTCCCAACTAGTTATTTTTTTATTTATTTACCTTTTATTCCTCCAACTAGTTAATTTTGTTTTTATTAACCTTTTATTCTTCCCAACTAGTTAATTTTTTTTTTAATTGAATATTATCATCTTCTTAATTTTGTGTTTTAATTTTCTAGTTTTCTCATTTTATTTTTATATTTTTAGAAATATTGATATTAATTTACTCTTAATCTATTTCTGTATTTATTTATTAATTAATTTACTATTATTAATATATATTTTAATAGCATTTTTAATCTTTATATTTTTATAATAAAATCTTATTCTTTCTGTATTTATTTATTAATTAATTTACTATTATTAATATATATTTTAATAGCATTTTTTATCTTTATATTTTTATAATAAAATCTTATTCTTTCATATTGTGTAACTGAGTTATATTTCTTTCTTCCTTCCTTTCTAACTTTATCACCTCCGAGATGAAAGAGGGAATAAGAAGTATTGATATTAATTTACTGTTAATCTATTTCTATATTTATTTATTGATTGATTAATTTACTAATATTAATATGTATTTTAATAGCATTTTCCATCTTTATATTTTTATAATAAAATCTTATTATTTCTTTCATATTGTGTAACTGAGTTATATTTCTTCCTTCTTCTCTTTTTAACTTTATCACCTCCGAGATGAAAGAGAAAAAGAAGTATTGATATTAATTTACTGTTAATCTATTTCTATATTTATTTATTGATTAATTTATTAATATTAATATGTATTTTAATCACATTTCCATCTTTATATTTTTATAATAAAATCTTATTCTTTCATATTGTGTAACTGAGTTATATTTCTTCCTTCGACCCTTTCTAACTTTATCACCTCAAAGATAGAAGGGAACAAGAAGTATTGATATTAATTTACTGTTAATTTATTTCTATATTTATTTATTGATTAATTACTAATATTAATATGTATTTTAATCACATTTTCCATCTTTATATTTTTATAATAAAAATTTTCATACTGTGTAGCTGAGTTATATTTCTTCCTTCCTCCCTTTCTAACTTTATCACCTCCGAGATGGAAGGGAACTAGAAGTAATTGTATTTTTTTAATTTACATTTTATGAAATTTTTATTTCATTTTAAATTATTTAAAAATAATAATTACTAAAAACAAAACATAAAAAAATTGGTTAATTTTGTATATATAACAATCTTATTTTTTTTAATTAAAAAATACGAAATTCGAAAATTTTCCTTTCCGGTCAAAATACGATCGTCATCTAAAACTATTAAGATTATTGAAATCACTGAGTGCAATTAGCAGACGCCAACCTTACCAAACTAAAAGTAAGCAAATTGGGAAATACAGCAATTACAATCCTTCAGTCTGATGGACAACACAAATTTACTGGCCGACGGCCCGCCCATATGAGTACTGATATAGACACGAGAGTGTGAGTGGCGTCTGCCCTCCGCTTACAACCAAGCCTTTGATAACGACTTGTCGGGTACCCTGGCCCACACTCTCCTCAATTCTTGGCATCAACCCTGTCATCGTGTCGACACTCGCATTATTGGTTCCTGCGTTACAGTCTTGATATGCGGAGGCATGGACGCCTAGGGCGGCCCTGCCGGAGGGATCAATATTTTGAGCCCACCCACCATCCCATTCCACTGCCTTTGCGCTGCTACACGCCACACTCGGCCCGCCCGGAACGGTCAACCGTGCTGCGTTCTGCACATTATAACGTTCAACCCATCGTCCAACCATGAGAATTTATGTTTCATAAAAGCAGGAGCTAAGCTAGATCTTCATTCCTGAATCTTACCAACCTGAGGATAAAATCTTTCAAATATCATCCTGTAGTAGTATGCCTCCTTTGTGGTGGGACTGTTATGAGGGAATATATATTTTGCATTGCCTAGCATCGTATGTCACCTGCATAGTACATCACCACAACAAATAACTAGTTTAGTTTGGCTATTTGGTTAGTATATGATTAGGCCAAAATCACAGAAAGGCAAGTCACAGACATGCTCTGCCGCATGGGATTTCAAGCCATCAATCCAACTGTAGCCAACGCCATCGCTGAATTGCTCCTTCTGTCTGTACAGAATGTGCTGCAATACCACGAAAAGCCCACTAGTTTAAAAGTTGAACTCCTTACGTAGCCTGCAATTCATGAGTAAAACGCGAATAGGAAATGCCAGTTTTATTACGATGCTATCAGATTTTATTTTATGATAGTCGAACCTTAGGAAGATAAGGATTCTGCTCCTCATCGAATGCCTTTCGCAAGACCCACTTCTCAATGCGCCCAATGTCAGGTTTCACCTGTCAAAGTTTACACAACCAAACCAAATGATGTAAACACAGCAACCTCATCAAATCCCAGATTAGAGTTGCTTGATGAACATGCTTACCATCTTCCAGTCGGGATCAATGTCCATAGCAACGCTGATGAATTCCTTATCTAAAAATGGAACACGAGCCTCCACACCCCATGCAGATGTCGACTTATTAGCCCTCAAGCAGTCATACATGTGAAGGGCCTTTATCTGCATCAAATTACACAATAGATTAGATTTTATTAATCTCTAGGTGCTCTCTGAATCAGAATATATCAACAATCCATGAATGAAAACTTAGACACCTTGCGACAAGTTTCCTGATGGAATTCCTCTCTGTTAGGAGCCTTGTGGAAATACAAATAGCCCCCAAATATCTCGTCTGATCCTTCTCCAGASAGAACCATCTTCACTCCAAGGGACTTGATTTTACGGGACATTAAAAACATTGGCGTGCTCGCTCTGATAGYTGTCACGTCGTATGTTTCGACGTGGTATATAACGTCCTCGATTGCATCTATACCATCCTGTTACAACCGTCTCAAACATAGGCAACCATTCAATACAATGAAACGAAAACTTCCCTCTACTTTAAAATACAAATACAGAGATGGGTGTCCAGGCGAAATACCTGCACAGTAAAATGGAATTCATGATGAAAAGTACCAAGGTAATCTGCTACCACTTTCGCAGCCTTTAAATCTGGCGAACCCTGTTCAGACACAAAGAAACGGATTATAAAAGAATTTCGTTGCAACTATTTTAATGGTGATATTAACCTGAGATTATTCCTCTTTTATGGATTTTCCTTGTACTTTGATATACTCGGAAAACATTGAATAACGATATTTTTTGTAAATTAATATGGGACTAAGCGCCAATGAGGCTGCATTAGCCCATTTTGTTTGACGTTTAGTTATAGAACACACAGATCCTCTTTCAAACAAGAGGTCGCCCTGGAGTAATTAATTAATGAAGAGACCTGTAACCCAACACAGAAAGAGTGGAGATGTTCTCCACACTGTTTTGCAGACGCGTTGGTAGCAGCCAAATGGCGAGCCGCAACAGCCGCAACCAAGGATGAATCAAGCCCCCCTGATAATAGTACTCCAAATGGAACATCGGTCATCAGCCTTTTTATGACTGCCTGCATCATTCAAACAGATCACATCACTGTTTTCACATGAAGATAAAAAAACGCATTATATTTATTTTTATACAAGCACGCCAAGGGTAGAATTGACAGGACACGGCAGCGGAAGTATGGCAACAGGCTATACTTTCTCAAATGCTCGTCTTAAAACCAAGGGGTCATATGGAGTGGACGGTATAAGATTTTCTGAATACCAAGGTGGGTTGTACCATCTCCTTAGTCCTCCTGCGACAATCAATTAACAAAAGAGTTTGAAATCAGTCTTTATTATACGCGTTGCAGAAGTCTGAATGACTGAAGTCATATAATGTCAGTATCAATAAGTAACTTTTATTTACCTTGTTTGCTGGAGTATATATGTCCAGGAGGAAACGACTCAAAACGTTCACAATCATCATGCAGAGCTTTCATCTCCGATGCAAACCAAACAGATCCTGCAAGGAAAATGGCAGAAGCACAGATAAGAACAACTCAACAAATGTAGATTTCATCCCCAGCTAAATACTCAAAGAATATCGCAATGAGAGACGAAAACAGGTGTGTGCATGAACAGACCATCAAGCCCCCACCCGATGTAGAGGGGAGTGATCCCAAAAGCATCGCGGGCAGCTATGAAACTCTGGTCGCGCGTGTCAAGCAAAACGAAAGAGAACATCCCATCCAACATGTTCACAAACTCCTCACCATAGTCCTCATACTTGCAGAGCACAGACAGATCAACAACTCACTAAAGGACATTCTCATCATACTCTTAGAAAGCCAAAGGACGCTAAACCCGGAAACCGTCATGGTAAATAATGCGCGCAAAATAAAAATAAAAAATTGAAAGAGGGGCTAACAATTGAGAAAAATAGACGGAAGGCATAGTACACAGCTGGGTACTCACGAGATGAGCTACAATTTCACAATCGCTACCAGTCTGAAACTTGTGAGAGTTGAGCTGTTCCCTGAGTTTCTTGTGGTTATATATCTCTCCGTTCACCTGCAATGCCAAAACTTCAAGTGACTGATCAACACTAAACAAACATTTGCAACTTATGAATGAAACGAAATTGCATGTTCAATATATGAAGTAACTTGGCATGACGCAATGGACTTACAATAACAACTATTTTCCTATCTTCATTGTACAAGGGTTGATCCCCAGAGGCAGGATCTACGATGGCCAACCTCTGATGAGCAAGAAAGGAATGCCCGCTCTGATACAGCCCGCTCCAATCCGGGCCTCTATGTCGTAGCCTGCCCATGAAAGTAAAACAAAATGAGGCACACTGTATTAATACTTAAAGTGAAACGCTGTTCAAACAAATATTCGATCCGCTGACTACAACGAAAAAGGATTATCCTTATTCTCTTTTTGGGCCGCAACTGTATTTTAGGAAACGAAACATCTTATCTACTTTTTATGCAATTTGCCCCTACAGGCGAACATATATAAACGCATATTAGAGTAGAGATCTATCACACCTGCGCGAGAGCTCGAGCACCCGAACGCGCTTGGCCTGCGATGTGTCCAGGCAACGGAACACCGCTAGAATTCCACACATGGTGAGTGATTGACTGACTAGTGACTTAGTATGAGAATAGCAAAACCGAAAACTATGTTGCGATAATACTAACTAATAATTAGGTCTATTAGGTCAGGAAGAGGAATGGGATGGGATGGATTGCACAGGTTTTGTTGTGTGGACAGAGAACGAAGCATATTAATAGGACGAGCAAATGGATAAAGTCGAGAGGAATGGATGTGATGGAACAGTCATCACTGTAAATTATGACGCGGCTTACCAGAGCTGCTTGACCTGGGGACCGCCCCCTCATGGAATCTTCGGGGCTATATCATCGAAGTTACAGGTGGGGAATTTGACTTGTGAGTCGGTGCAGACGCTACACATGATAAGCGTGGTAACGAAGAAATCGGAGCATTTGTGGGGAATTTGACTTCTGAGTCGATGCAGATGCGGCGACACATTATTAGCGTGTTACCGGAGAAATAGGAGCATTTTGTATATATAATTAATTTACTACACAGAAATAGAAAATATGGTAGAAGGCTTAAATTCTCATAGTCTTATGGCTACACCATTGAATTCTTCTTATAGTCTTATGGCTACACCATTTAATTCTTCCCATCGTCTTATGGCCAACACCACTGTTGGAGAAGGCTTAAATTCTCTAAAACTAACATTCATGTTATACAAAACTTTCTCTCAATCTTGGAACCATTGAACTCTTCTCATCGTTTTATGGCTACACCAAAGTGGGAGAAGGCTTAAATTCTCTAAAAATAGCATTCATGTTCTACAAAGTTTTTCCAGTCATTGGATCCCAAAGCTTTTACATCCACGCGATCTCAAAGCTTATACCCTTTCACACCATTACCATAGCCGATGAAAATGCATTCCATAACCTTGGTATCCAATTTTGACCACTTCTTAGGCACATGAGCATATACCTCACAATAAAAAACATGAAGATGCTAAAGTGAGGGCGTCATGCATGTCTAGACTTCTATAGGGGTCTTGTCCACAAGAGTTGATGTGGGAGGCTTGTTAATCATGTGACATGCAATAACAATTGCTTCTACCCAAAAATTCTTCTCTAAGCTAGCTCCACTAAGCATACTCTTAGCTCTTTGCATCAACATTATGTCCATTCATTTTGCAACTCCATTATGTCCAGGGGTATATGGAGTTGTCTCATTTCTTTCAATTCCATTCTACTTATAAAACTTATCAAGCTTTACAAAACAAAACTCACCACCATTATCAATCCTCGATACCTGAATCTTCCTACCATTTTGATTTTCCAAGAGAGATTTAAACTCCTTAAACCAGCTAGAAACCTCAAATTTAGTTCTAAGAAAATATATGGAAGTCCTTCTAGAACAATTATTAATGAATGACACATAATACAAATCCTTTGAAATTGAAGGAACTTTAACTAGACCAAATACATCAAAATGAATTAAGTCCAACAACCCAAAATATTTGTGAGAACTATAATAAAATCGAACATGGTTTTGTTTTCCATATATGCAATGCTCGCAAAAATCAAATTCAAGAGCACAATCCAATTCAATCCATTGAAAAGAATCTTGTTTTCTAAGGCTTGTAGGCCCTTCTCACCTATATGGCCCAATATTTGGTGCCATAGCAATTTTTTCTCTATAAGTAACTTGCTTTCTGAATCAAGAGCTTATTTACGAGGTTCTAATTGTGAAGATGTAGATCTTATAGATCTCACTGTTATAGAAATTGAAGAACTATTACACTCAATAGTGCATGCACCAATCTAGAACAAAGTACCCACACAAACACCCTTAGCGAGTACCATAGCTCCTTAGACCATCTTACATCCTTTTTCAGAGAAAACAACCTATACACCCACATTATTAAGTGTGATTACTAATATTAGGTTTCGTGCCAGAACCAGAATGTGCAAAACTCCTCTGGTCTCCTTTACTCTGCCATCATGGAATATGATCAAGACTCTACCATGACCAATTGTGTTAAGAGGAGAGTCATCACCAAGGTATACCATCCCACCATCATATTTTTCATGTAATGAAAACCAATGCCAATTGTAAGTCATATGGAAGGAAGCTCTAGAGTCTATCATCCATGCACTCTTCCCTACATGGGTTGCCAAAGATGCAACAAAATCATCTCCATGATCCTCTTGAGAAGATTTTTCATGCTCATCATCAAAAGAATTATTTTTCTTCTTATTCTTCTTCTCTTCCTTGCAGTCCCTTCTAAAATGATCGACCTTGCCATAGTTCCAACATTTTTCCTTGTAATTTCTAGGAGACTTATATCTCCCATGGGATTTGGATCTACCCTTTTCTCTCTTATTTCCTTTCTCCTTCGATCTTCCATGAATATACAAGGCCTCATTGGTGCATTCAGAAGCTTTCTGCCTCACCTCCTCTAAGAGTAAAGTAGCCATGACCTCATCAAGCACTATTTTCTTTAAAATGCTTCCAATTGCCATTTCCTGGTTGTCCATGAATATGGAAAAAAAACATAAAAGGTTCATATAGTTATCCTCCTCTTCTATATTCACTCCAATTGAGAACAATTGGGTCACAATAATATTAAATTCATTCAGGTGCTCGACTACAAAATCTCCATCACCCATTATCAAAGAAAACAATTTTTTTGCAAACAATGTTTCTTAACCAAGGACTTAGCCTAATACAAATCCCCCAACTTCTTCTAGAGAGTTCCTATGTTTTTTTCTTCAAAAACATTCAATAATATTGAATCATCCAAATAGAGTCTCATAAGGCTTTTCACCTTTCTCTCCAACATCACCCACACTTCGTATTGCATACCAGTGGATTTGGTTTTAGATATTGCAACCCATAGATATCGATCTATAAGAAAATCCTCCATCTTGAGCTTTCACAACTCAAAGTTGGTGTCATTAAAATTCTCCATTTATAATCTAGATGTGCTCACCATTTCCTTGCAACAATATTTTCTTCTGCGCAGCTCCCACTCAAACCAAGATTAGATCAAAAAAACTTGTCCCCAACACCTTAGATCCGAGGTGATGAATCTCTTATACCAAATGAAACGAAGCATAGGTGTGGAATATGCTTCCTACACTAATCCATGAGAGAAGAATGTATACTTAGAAAATTAAAACAAATAAAATAAACAACAAAACATTAACAACACAATTTCCTCAAGAAAACCCTTCCAAGAAAACCCCGCATTATAAAGAACACTCAATTTATTATTCAACAACTAAATGGTTACAATATAGAGTCGTTGTGCTCTCAACAAGAGTGTTCAACAATAGTATAAGGATTCTAGAGAAATTATGATAGCATAAGAGTGAGTTAGAACTTATTCTTTGTTTTCCTCCAACCTTAGCACTGAATAAATAGGCATAACAAAATCGTAAACCATTTATGTTTTTCCAACTCTACATGCTAGAAACCACCGGTAAGTAATTGGTCAACTATTGTTGCTTAGAATTCATTGCTTGCTAATGTTATCCATTTATCCCTTTCTATTTCTTTACATTTATTCCCTACCACTACTCTTATTTTATTCCCTACTACTGCGCACAAGTTATTCCTTGGTACAACTCTGAAATCATTACCTACTCCACTACAAAACTGCAAGGTGTATAAGACACATGTCCCAAAAATAATGAGATTGAAAAAAATGGTTTAAATCATAAAATTAGCATTAATAGTAAGTCTCTCTCTCTCTCTCTCTCTCTCTCTCTCTCTCTCTCATTGTGAGTATCAAGAAGAAAATAAATATTGGAAAAATAAATACAAACTCATATGAACTCCATAGTGGAGGTAGATAAAACCTTAGACATAGTGGGAAGAATCTCTAAAGTTAGAAATTATAACAAGGTAGAATATGAAAAACATTTATGTAAGGGTGCACTCATTTAAAAAAAAACATTTGTAACACTAGTGATATTTATAATTTGTTAACCCATGAAAACAAAATTGAGCTAGGAAATCTTATTTGCAATCAATTATGCCTCAAAAATAAGATCCATCTTAACTCTAATCTATTAAGCATTCACAAGAAAAAATGGAGATGCAAATCTAGTGCTTCAAAGATTCGAAGTTAAGATGGATCTCTCTCTCTCTCTCTCTCTCTCTCTCTCTCTCTCTCTCTCTTTGTGTGTGTGTTTGGTATCATGCAACTCAATGTTGATATTGTGGGTGTTGGGTTAATCTTGATTCAATCATAGAGTAGATAAGGTAAGCTTGATATGGTCATTAATGGGTTTACCATTGGTGGTTTACAAGACCATGGTATTTTCCCATGGTATTTGATGTGATTAAGCCTATTTAAAGCCTTGAATAACTACATTGTAAAATGTCTAAAGTAGCTTGGTGTTTCGTTGGCTTAGATAAGGTCAATAAAGACATATATCTTAAGTGTTGGTTTTCTCAGTTAAGGAATTGGAGGGTAAATATTGGCTTTATGTGCTTGTTGGTATTTATATGTGCATGGATTTTGTGTTGTGTTTAATATTTCTCTCTCCGTATTTTAACATGTGGTATCACAATTATTTTTGGCTTCGAAGGATTCCTTTGTTGCTAAGGGTTCGGTTATCTTAGGTCTATGATGAACCCATTTTCAGTAGGAGCTTTGCGGTGGTGATTCTTGCAGTGAAAGGAAACAACAAGCAGTCCTGAAATAGAGATCAAAAAATTTAATGGGAAAATATTTGATCTTTGGAAGATAAAGATGGAGGATCTTCTGGTAGATAAAGAGTAGTGGGTCTCTATGGATCTTATTACTACACCTATGGGTATGTCAATGGGAGACTGGATGAAGTTGGATAGGAAGGAAAAAAGCACAATCTTGTTGTGCCTTTTAGATTCAGTGTTATTCAATGTCTCGGGAGAAGCTATTGCCAAGGAGTTATGGGATAACTTAGGGGATTTGTATCATTCTAAGTCCCTGGTAATTAAATTTTCCTTCAAAAGAACTTGTACCTCCCGAGGATAAATGATGGAGACTCGGTGACAAAGTATCTAAAATCCTTCAACACTATGGTAAGTCAGTTGTTTTCTATGGATATTAAAATTTTAGATGAAGATAAGTGTATTAGTTTACTGTGTTCATTGCTAAATTCATGGGATAGTTTGGTTGTAGCTATTGGTAGTAATGTGACCACATTAAAGTTTGATGATGTTGTTTCATCCTTCTTATCAGAAGACATGAGGAGGAAAACCATGTATAGCTAGAGCACATAATCCTTATCTATAAGAAAAAATACTCGAGATAGAAATAAAAAGAAGTCCTTGAGTGGAAGATCTAAAACTATACGTAGGTCTAAATCTCCAGGAAAATCCTCAAAGAAATACTAGAAATGTGGTAAACTTGGGCATTTCAAGAAGGATTGCAGATAAAAAAGTGTTGAGAGAGGGAAGGGATATAATGATGCTCCTTCCACATAAGGAAAATCCTCCTCAGAAGAAGGAGGGGATGTGTACTTGGCACTTGAAAAGCCAACCCAAATCTCCTTGACCACAATAATGTCACGCCCTTCCTAATTCGAGCTTTCGGGTTTTGCAATATCGCGCTTTCCATTGTTGACTTTCCGGCTCCTGAACCCACCGAAACCCGAAATGTTGATTCTCCAAAGTGTATTCAGCAAAGACTGCTTCTCACAGAACCTTCCGCCGATTCGAAATTTCAGACTTCGTGATTTCGCGAATCCTGATGCAAGGCTTCTGGCTCTTCAACCCACGAAACCCCGAAACAGTCAACGAAGCTTGACTCTGCCTGGCGACAAGTGCGCCACCTATCTTTTCCGCTGTCCTCTCTCTCTGACACGGATCTTTGCCACCTGTCTCTCCAACCTTTGCAGCTTTCTACCTTTGACGTAGACTCCTGCCACCTGTCACTCTTCCGGGTTTTCGAGACTCTCGCTCCCAAAGAGTTGTCTCCTATGTCTCCCGACACCCGAAGTGCCAAAATCCCGAAACTCAGTGCCAATTCTTATCGCAACTCACGACTTCGGGACTTTCGTTCCACTGCACTCCACTTCTTGCCGTCAAGATCCCCGAAATGCCAAAATGATCTGACGTCTTGTGCGAAACACGATCAATGGTCTACGTTGATACTGGATCCTAGAGTGATGAGTTCGTCTGCCTCTAACCACCTTGCAACTTCCCTGGATCCTACGGTCCATGTGACTTCGCGAATTCACCCCGGAGAATTCCAACCGCTCATTGTTTCTGGACAACTTCCGCGAAATAAACCAAGGTTCTTCCTTCTGAATTTACTTCTGCTAGATGACTTTGACTCCCATCTCCCTTCAAAGTATTTCAATCTCCGTCCTCCTTTGAAGTGTTTAAAGGCGTTAACCCTCCTGATTTTTCTCCAGCAACTTCAAGCCTTTCGATAAAGGGCCTTTGCTCGCACTCCTTGCGGCAATTCTTCAAATACTTCAGCGTATTTGATTTATCGACTATGTGCACTCTCTGCAACAGTAGTCCTTCAACTCTTCACTTGGTTGATAAGTTCTAAGCTTTCAACCAGCCTGCACACACCTTGCACGACTTCTGCGCTTCACTTGCACTTCTGTTGGAATGAGAACAATGGTACCCCTCCTGAACTTTCAGAGATAAAATATGGACTTCGTCAACGCACACCTTGCGGACGTTTCGCTGCACCCCTTGCAGGAACTTCTCTCACTCAGGAAGAGAAACAATTGAAACTCATTCTCTCTCTCTCTCAAATTTCAAACATTCCACATGAAATCATATATTCACACAATATTAAAGAAAATGCATAACAGAGAGAATAAACAACCATAAGCATACCATTCACCATGTATAAACATAAAACATTATAACACCATGAATTCTGATTCAAAGCTTCATTCATTAATTCAAAGCTCCTGTACATGGACTTCTTCTCTACAGCTCTTTGCTACAGTTCTCTTCCCTTCTCTATATTCATGATAATGATACAAGAATGAGGGTGTCTATATCTGTTTTCCCTCCTATGCTCTAAAACTGTCTAATCTATCATTCATATCTACCTACTTTCATTAACTGGCTTAAATGCCTTAATACAAAAGACGGATGGGAGAATTTCCCCAGGTCCGTTTACAATCTCCAAAGTATAAATGTGAGTACGTTCCTCTTAAATATTACATTAATGACTTTGTTTCAAAATTCAAAATGAGTCTTTATGAAAACGTGCTCTTTTCTTCCTCTGCCCGTCCAACTATTTCTTGGGCTTAGTCGTGCGCTTTGGGCTTTGCACGATGCTCCTACATCATACTCCCCCGCTTGAGAATTTTCATGAACTCCTGTTCATGAGCTCTTGCACGGTCTATCCATATTTCTTCTTCATCTTCCCAGCTGGCATATTCAACTGGATGTCCCTTCCACTTGACCAAGTATTCAAAATACTCCTTCCTCCTAGTCTTTTTGTTGACTCTCTTGTCAATTATGCTTTCTATCTGCGGCTTTTTAGCTACAAGCATTTTCTTTGTCCATTGAACCTCTATCTGTTCATCCTCTGCTCCTGCTTTTCCAGCTCTGTAAGGGTACAAATCCGCAATATTGAATATCGACGAGATTCCGATCCCATCGGGTAATTCAATCTCATATGTGTTTGCCCCAAATTTCTTCAAGACCTTGCATGGTTCAATCTTTTTCATCTTCAGCTTGTTATATGTTCCCCTTGGGAACCTTTCCTTCCTTAGATGTGCAAGAATCAGATCACCAACTTCAAATTGAAGTTCTCACCTGTGTTGATCTGCTCTGCGCATGTATTCTTGACTCGAATTCTGCAATCTCTCCTTGACTCAATCGTGAAGCTCCTTCATTGCTTCTACAAAATTCTCTGCACTAACACTCCTGAATTCATTTTGTTCCGAATCTCTCAATTCATAAACTCCCCTTGGCTACATTCCATATACAATTTGGAATGGACTCTGCCCTGTGCTTATGTTGATCGAATCATTATAAGCAAATTCTTCCTGTGGCAGAATGTGATCCCATTGACTGTGTTGTTCAGTCACTAGGCTCCTTAGCAAATCTCCCAAGCTTTTGTTCACAACTTCTGTCTGCCCATTCATTTGAGGATGATACGCTGAGCTAAATGACAAACTTGTCCCCAGCTTCCTCCATAAAGTCCTCCATAAATGCCCCACAAACTTGGTATCTCTATCTGAAACAATACTCCTTGGCAAACCGTGAAGTCTGATGACTTCTTTGAAAAACAGATTCGCAATGTGAGTTGTGTCACTGGTTTTCTGGCATGGTATGAAATGTGTCATCTTGGAAAATTTGTCTACCACCACAAAGATTGAATCAAATCCTCTTTGTGTCCTTGGCAGTCCCACTATAAAATCCATGCTCACTGCATCCCACGGCCTCCCAGGTATGGGTAATGGCTGGTATAATCTTGTGTTCTGCCTTTTCCCTTTTGTGTGCTGGAAAATTCTACATCTATCCACGAATTTCTTGACATATGTCCTCATCCTTGGCCAAAAATATGAGCCATTCAACTTTGAGAACGTCTTATCATGACTGAAGTGTCCGACCAATCCTCCACTGTGTTTTTCTTTCAGCAGATTCTCCCTCATGGAGCATTTTGGTATACATAATTGATTTCCCCTGAATAATAATCCATCCTGGATCATGTATTCAATCCATTGGGTCCTGTCTCTGAGAACAAGATTCTCAGACGCCTCATACGCTTCCTTAAAATCTAGGTCATCTCTGTACATTTCCTTGAGGTTATCAAAACCCAAAGTTTTGACTCTGAATTCCTGCATCAACAAACATTTCCTGCTCAAAAAAGCATCAACAACTTTATTAGCAGTTCTANTCTTCTCATCGTTTTATGGCTACACCAAAGTGGGAGAAGGCTTAAATTCTCTAAAAATAGCATTCATGTTCTACAAAGTTTTTCCAGTCATTGGATCCCAAAGCTTTTACATCCACGCGATCTCAAAGCTTATACCCTTTCACACCATTACCATAGCCGATGAAAATGCATTCCATAACCTTGGTATCCAATTTTGACCACTTCTTAGGCACATGAGCATATACCTCACAATAAAAAACATGAAGATGCTAAAGTGAGGGCGTCATGCATGTCTAGACTTCTATAGGGGTCTTGTCCACAAGAGTTGATGTGGGAGGCTTGTTAATCATGTGACATGCAATAACAATTGCTTCTACCCAAAAATTCTTCTCTAAGCTAGCTCCACTAAGCATACTCTTAGCTCTTTGCATCAACATTATGTCCATTCATTTTGCAACTCCATTATGTCCAGGGGTATATGGAGTTGTCTCATTTCTTTCAATTCCATTCTACTTATAAAACTTATCAAGCTTTACAAAACAAAACTCACCACCATTATCAATCCTCGATACCTGAATCTTCCTACCATTTTGATTTTCCAAGAGAGATTTAAACTCCTTAAACCAGCTAGAAACCTCAAATTTAGTTCTAAGAAAATATATGGAAGTCCTTCTAGAACAATTATTAATGAATGACACATAATACAAATCCTTTGAAATTGAAGGAACTTTAACTAGACCAAATACATCAAAATGAATTAAGTCCAACAACCCAAAATATTTGTGAGAACTATAATAAAATCGAACATGGTTTTGTTTTCCATATATGCAATGCTCGCAAAAATCAAATTCAAGAGCACAATCCAATTCAATCCATTGAAAAGAATCTTGTTTTCTAAGGCTTGTAGGCCCTTCTCACCTATATGGCCCAATATTTGGTGCCATAGCAATTTTTTCTCTATAAGTAACTTGCTTTCTGAATCAAGAGCTTATTTACGAGGTTCTAATTGTGAAGATGTAGATCTTATAGATCTCACTGTTATAGAAATTGAAGAACTATTACACTCAATAGTGCATGCACCAATCTAGAACAAAGTACCCACACAAACACCCTTAGCGAGTACCATAGCTCCTTAGACCATCTTACATCCTTTTTCAGAGAAAACAACCTATACACCCACATTATTAAGTGTGATTACTAATATTAGGTTTCGTGCCAGAACCAGAATGTGCAAAACTCCTCTGGTCTCCTTTACTCTGCCATCATGGAATATGATCAAGACTCTACCATGACCAATTGTGTTAAGAGGAGAGTCATCACCAAGGTATACCATCCCACCATCATATTTTTCATGTAATGAAAACCAATGCCAATTGTAAGTCATATGGAAGGAAGCTCTAGAGTCTATCATCCATGCACTCTTCCCTACATGGGTTGCCAAAGATGCAACAAAATCATCTCCATGATCCTCTTGAGAAGATTTTTCATGCTCATCATCAAAAGAATTATTTTTCTTCTTATTCTTCTTCTCTTCCTTGCAGTCCCTTCTAAAATGATCGACCTTGCCATAGTTCCAACATTTTTCCTTGTAATTTCTAGGAGACTTATATCTCCCATGGGATTTGGATCTACCCTTTTCTCTCTTATTTCCTTTCTCCTTCGATCTTCCATGAATATACAAGGCCTCATTGGTGCATTCAGAAGCTTTCTGCCTCACCTCCTCTAAGAGTAAAGTAGCCATGACCTCATCAAGCACTATTTTCTTTAAAATGCTTCCAATTGCCATTTCCTGGTTGTCCATGAATATGGAAAAAAAACATAAAAGGTTCATATAGTTATCCTCCTCTTCTATATTCACTCCAATTGAGAACAATTGGGTCACAATAATATTAAATTCATTCAGGTGCTCGACTACAAAATCTCCATCACCCATTATCAAAGAAAACAATTTTTTTGCAAACAATGTTTCTTAACCAAGGACTTAGCCTAATACAAATCCCCCAACTTCTTCTAGAGAGTTCCTATGTTTTTTTCTTCAAAAACATTCAATAATATTGAATCATCCAAATAGAGTCTCATAAGGCTTTTCACCTTTCTCTCCAACATCACCCACACTTCGTATTGCATACCAGTGGATTTGGTTTTAGATATTGCAACCCATAGATATCGATCTATAAGAAAATCCTCCATCTTGAGCTTTCACAACTCAAAGTTGGTGTCATTAAAATTCTCCATTTATAATCTAGATGTGCTCACCATTTCCTTGCAACAATATTTTCTTCTGCGCAGCTCCCACTCAAACCAAGATTAGATCAAAAAAACTTGTCCCCAACACCTTAGATCCGAGGTGATGAATCTCTTATACCAAATGAAACGAAGCATAGGTGTGGAATATGCTTCCTACACTAATCCATGAGAGAAGAATGTATACTTAGAAAATTAAAACAAATAAAATAAACAACAAAACATTAACAACACAATTTCCTCAAGAAAACCCTTCCAAGAAAACCCCGCATTATAAAGAACACTCAATTTATTATTCAACAACTAAATGGTTACAATATAGAGTCGTTGTGCTCTCAACAAGAGTGTTCAACAATAGTATAAGGATTCTAGAGAAATTATGATAGCATAAGAGTGAGTTAGAACTTATTCTTTGTTTTCCTCCAACCTTAGCACTGAATAAATAGGCATAACAAAATCGTAAACCATTTATGTTTTTCCAACTCTACATGCTAGAAACCACCGGTAAGTAATTGGTCAACTATTGTTGCTTAGAATTCATTGCTTGCTAATGTTATCCATTTATCCCTTTCTATTTCTTTACATTTATTCCCTACCACTACTCTTATTTTATTCCCTACTACTGCGCACAAGTTATTCCTTGGTACAACTCTGAAATCATTACCTACTCCACTACAAAACTGCAAGGTGTATAAGACACATGTCCCAAAAATAATGAGATTGAAAAAAATGGTTTAAATCATAAAATTAGCATTAATAGTAAGTCTCTCTCTCTCTCTCTCTCTCTCTCTCTCTCTCTCTCATTGTGAGTATCAAGAAGAAAATAAATATTGGAAAAATAAATACAAACTCATATGAACTCCATAGTGGAGGTAGATAAAACCTTAGACATAGTGGGAAGAATCTCTAAAGTTAGAAATTATAACAAGGTAGAATATGAAAAACATTTATGTAAGGGTGCACTCATTTAAAAAAAAACATTTGTAACACTAGTGATATTTATAATTTGTTAACCCATGAAAACAAAATTGAGCTAGGAAATCTTATTTGCAATCAATTATGCCTCAAAAATAAGATCCATCTTAACTCTAATCTATTAAGCATTCACAAGAAAAAATGGAGATGCAAATCTAGTGCTTCAAAGATTCGAAGTTAAGATGGATCTCTCTCTCTCTCTCTCTCTCTCTCTCTCTCTCTCTCTCTCTTTGTGTGTGTGTTTGGTATCATGCAACTCAATGTTGATATTGTGGGTGTTGGGTTAATCTTGATTCAATCATAGAGTAGATAAGGTAAGCTTGATATGGTCATTAATGGGTTTACCATTGGTGGTTTACAAGACCATGGTATTTTCCCATGGTATTTGATGTGATTAAGCCTATTTAAAGCCTTGAATAACTACATTGTAAAATGTCTAAAGTAGCTTGGTGTTTCGTTGGCTTAGATAAGGTCAATAAAGACATATATCTTAAGTGTTGGTTTTCTCAGTTAAGGAATTGGAGGGTAAATATTGGCTTTATGTGCTTGTTGGTATTTATATGTGCATGGATTTTGTGTTGTGTTTAATATTTCTCTCTCCGTATTTTAACATGTGGTATCACAATTATTTTTGGCTTCGAAGGATTCCTTTGTTGCTAAGGGTTCGGTTATCTTAGGTCTATGATGAACCCATTTTCAGTAGGAGCTTTGCGGTGGTGATTCTTGCAGTGAAAGGAAACAACAAGCAGTCCTGAAATAGAGATCAAAAAATTTAATGGGAAAATATTTGATCTTTGGAAGATAAAGATGGAGGATCTTCTGGTAGATAAAGAGTAGTGGGTCTCTATGGATCTTATTACTACACCTATGGGTATGTCAATGGGAGACTGGATGAAGTTGGATAGGAAGGAAAAAAGCACAATCTTGTTGTGCCTTTTAGATTCAGTGTTATTCAATGTCTCGGGAGAAGCTATTGCCAAGGAGTTATGGGATAACTTAGGGGATTTGTATCATTCTAAGTCCCTGGTAATTAAATTTTCCTTCAAAAGAACTTGTACCTCCCGAGGATAAATGATGGAGACTCGGTGACAAAGTATCTAAAATCCTTCAACACTATGGTAAGTCAGTTGTTTTCTATGGATATTAAAATTTTAGATGAAGATAAGTGTATTAGTTTACTGTGTTCATTGCTAAATTCATGGGATAGTTTGGTTGTAGCTATTGGTAGTAATGTGACCACATTAAAGTTTGATGATGTTGTTTCATCCTTCTTATCAGAAGACATGAGGAGGAAAACCATGTATAGCTAGAGCACATAATCCTTATCTATAAGAAAAAATACTCGAGATAGAAATAAAAAGAAGTCCTTGAGTGGAAGATCTAAAACTATACGTAGGTCTAAATCTCCAGGAAAATCCTCAAAGAAATACTAGAAATGTGGTAAACTTGGGCATTTCAAGAAGGATTGCAGATAAAAAAGTGTTGAGAGAGGGAAGGGATATAATGATGCTCCTTCCACATAAGGAAAATCCTCCTCAGAAGAAGGAGGGGATGTGTACTTGGCACTTGAAAAGCCAACCCAAATCTCCTTGACCACAATAATGTCACGCCCTTCCTAATTCGAGCTTTCGGGTTTTGCAATATCGCGCTTTCCATTGTTGACTTTCCGGCTCCTGAACCCACCGAAACCCGAAATGTTGATTCTCCAAAGTGTATTCAGCAAAGACTGCTTCTCACAGAACCTTCCGCCGATTCGAAATTTCAGACTTCGTGATTTCGCGAATCCTGATGCAAGGCTTCTGGCTCTTCAACCCACGAAACCCCGAAACAGTCAACGAAGCTTGACTCTGCCTGGCGACAAGTGCGCCACCTATCTTTTCCGCTGTCCTCTCTCTCTGACACGGATCTTTGCCACCTGTCTCTCCAACCTTTGCAGCTTTCTACCTTTGACGTAGACTCCTGCCACCTGTCACTCTTCCGGGTTTTCGAGACTCTCGCTCCCAAAGAGTTGTCTCCTATGTCTCCCGACACCCGAAGTGCCAAAATCCCGAAACTCAGTGCCAATTCTTATCGCAACTCACGACTTCGGGACTTTCGTTCCACTGCACTCCACTTCTTGCCGTCAAGATCCCCGAAATGCCAAAATGATCTGACGTCTTGTGCGAAACACGATCAATGGTCTACGTTGATACTGGATCCTAGAGTGATGAGTTCGTCTGCCTCTAACCACCTTGCAACTTCCCTGGATCCTACGGTCCATGTGACTTCGCGAATTCACCCCGGAGAATTCCAACCGCTCATTGTTTCTGGACAACTTCCGCGAAATAAACCAAGGTTCTTCCTTCTGAATTTACTTCTGCTAGATGACTTTGACTCCCATCTCCCTTCAAAGTATTTCAATCTCCGTCCTCCTTTGAAGTGTTTAAAGGCGTTAACCCTCCTGATTTTTCTCCAGCAACTTCAAGCCTTTCGATAAAGGGCCTTTGCTCGCACTCCTTGCGGCAATTCTTCAAATACTTCAGCGTATTTGATTTATCGACTATGTGCACTCTCTGCAACAGTAGTCCTTCAACTCTTCACTTGGTTGATAAGTTCTAAGCTTTCAACCAGCCTGCACACACCTTGCACGACTTCTGCGCTTCACTTGCACTTCTGTTGGAATGAGAACAATGGTACCCCTCCTGAACTTTCAGAGATAAAATATGGACTTCGTCAACGCACACCTTGCGGACGTTTCGCTGCACCCCTTGCAGGAACTTCTCTCACTCAGGAAGAGAAACAATTGAAACTCATTCTCTCTCTCTCTCAAATTTCAAACATTCCACATGAAATCATATATTCACACAATATTAAAGAAAATGCATAACAGAGAGAATAAACAACCATAAGCATACCATTCACCATGTATAAACATAAAACATTATAACACCATGAATTCTGATTCAAAGCTTCATTCATTAATTCAAAGCTCTTGTACATGGACTTCTTCTCTACAGCTCTTTGCTACAGTTCTCTTCCCTTCTCTATATTCATGATAATGATACAAGAATGAGGGTGTATATATATGTTTTCCCTCCTATGCTCTAAAACTGTCTAATCTATCATTCATATCTACCTACTTTCATTAATTGACTTAAATGCCTTAATACAAAAGACGGATGGGAGAATTTCCCCAGGTCCGTTTACAATCTCCAAAGTATAAATGTGAGTATGTTCCTCTTAAATATTACATTAATGACTTTGTTTCAAAATTCAAAATGAGTCTTTATGAAAACGTGCTCTTTTCTTCCTCCGCCCGTCCAACTATTTCTTGGGCTTAGTCGTGCGCTTTGGGCTTTGCACGATGCTCCTACATCATACTCCCCCGCTTGAGAATTTTCATGAACTCTTGTTCATGAGCTCTTGCACGGTCTGTCCATGCTTCTAAATTTCTTCTTCATCTTCCCAACTGGCATCTTCAACTGGATGTCCCTTCCACTTGACCAAGTATTCAAAATACTCCTTCCTCCTAGTCTTTTTGTTGACTCTCTTGTCAATTATGCTTTCTATCTGCGGCTTTTTAGCTACAAGCATTTTCTTTGTCCATTGAACCTCTATCTGTTCATCCTCTGCTCCTGCTTTTCCAGCTCTGTAAGGGTACAAATCCGCAATATTGAATATCGACGAGATTCCGATCCCATCGGGTAATTCAATCTCATATGTGTTTGCCCCAAATTTCTTCAAGACCTTGCATGGTTCAATCTTTTTCATCTTCAGCTTGTTATATGTTCCCCTTGGGAACCTTTCCTTCCTTAGATGTGCAAGAATCAGATCACCAACTTCAAATTGAAGTTCTCACCTGTGTTGATCTGCTCTGCGCATGTATTCTTGACTCGAATTCTGCAATCTCTCCTTGACTCAATCGTGAAGCTCCTTCATTGCTTCTACAAAATTCTCTGCACTAACACTCCTGAATTCATTTTGTTCCGAATCTCTCAATTCATAAACTCCCCTTGGCTACATTCCATATACAATTTGGAATGGACTCTGCCCTGTGCTTATGTTGATCGAATCATTATAAGCAAATTCTTCCTGTGGCAGAATGTGATCCCATTGACTGTGTTGTTCAGTCACTAGGCTCCTTAGCAAATCTCCCAAGCTTTTGTTCACAACTTCTGTCTGCCCATTCATTTGAGGATGATACGCTGAGCTAAATGACAAACTTGTCCCCAGCTTCCTCCATAAAGTCCTCCATAAATGCCCCACAAACTTGGTATCTCTATCTGAAACAATACTCCTTGGCAAACCGTGAAGTCTGATGACTTCTTTGAAAAACAGATTCGCAATGTGAGTTGTGTCACTGGTTTTCTGGCATGGTATGAAATGTGTCATCTTGGAAAATTTGTCTACCACCACAAAGATTGAATCAAATCCTCTTTGTGTCCTTGGCAGTCCCACTATAAAATCCATGCTCACTGCATCCCACGGCCTCCCAGGTATGGGTAATGGCTGGTATAATCTTGTGTTCTGCCTTTTCCCTTTTGTGTGCTGGAAAATTCTACATCTATCCACGAATTTCTTGACATATGTCCTCATCCTTGGCCAAAAATATGAGCCATTCAACTTTGAGAACGTCTTATCATGACTGAAGTGTCCGACCAATCCTCCACTGTGTTTTTCTTTCAGCAGATTCTCCCTCATGGAGCATTTTGGTATACATAATTGATTTCCCCTGAATAATAATCCATCCTGGATCATGTATTCAATCCATTGGGTCCTGTCTCTGAGAACAAGATTCTCAGACGCCTCATACGCTTCCTTAAAATCTAGGTCATCTCTGTACATTTCCTTGAGGTTATCAAAACCCAAAGTTTTGACTCTGAATTCCTGCATCAACAAACATTTCCTGCTCAAAAAAGCATCAACAACTTTATTAGCAGTTCTANCGACTCTCGTCTCCCTTCAAAGTATTTCAATCTCCGTCCTCCTTTGAAGTGTTTAAAGGCGTTAACTCTCCTGAGTTTTCTCCGGCAACTTCAAGCCTTTCGAGAAAGGGCCTCTGCTCGCACTCCTTGTGGCAATTCTTCAAATACTTCAGCGTATTTGATTTATCGACTCTGTGCACTCTCTGCAACAGCAGTCCTTCAACTCTTCACTTGGTTGATAAGTTCTAATCTTTCAACTAGCATGTGCACACCTTGCACGGCTTTTGCGCTTCACTTGCACTTCTGTTGGAATGAGAACAACGGTACCCCTCCTGAACTTTTAGAGATAAACTCTGGACTTCGTCAACGCACACCTTGCAAACGTTTCGCTGCACCCCTTGCAAGAACTTCTCTCACTCAGGAAGAGAAACAATTGAAACTCATTCTCTCTCTCTCTCTCTCTCAGATTTCAAACATTCCACATGAAATCATACATTCACACAATATTAAAGCAAATGCATAACAGAGAGAATAAACAACCATAAGCATACCATTCACCATGTATAAACATAAAACATTATAACACCATGAATTCTGATTCAAAGCTTCATTCATTAATTCAAAGCTCCTGTACATGGACTTCTTCTCTACAACTCTTTGCTACAACTCTCTTCCCTTCTCTATATTGATGATAATGATACAAGAATGAGGGTGTCTGTATCCGTTTTCCCTCCTATGCTCTAAAACTGTCTAATCTATCATTCATATCTACCTACTTTCATTAACTGGCTTAAATTCCTTAATATAAAAGACGGATGGGAGAATTTCCCCAGGTCCGTTTACAATCTCCAAAGTATAAATGTGAGTACGTTCCTCTTAACTATTACATTAATGACTTTGTTTCAAATTCAAAACGAGTCTTTATGAAAATGTGCTCTTTTCTGCCTCCGCGCGTCCAACTATTTCTTGGGCTTAGTCGCGCGCTTTGGTCTTTGCACGATGCTCCTGCATCAGAATGATACATGGAAATGGAGCATACGAAGAAGCACATTGAGGATGAAGTACTCTATGGATAATTTCTTTGGCTCACTATATTTGGAGCAAGGAGGGATGTTGGTAAAGAAGTTGGTAGATGTTTCTTGCATCATTTTCTCAGGCATACAATGGTAAGATAAGTACTTGGTCAAAAATTACTTAGTCAATGTAATTGTATTTGGAGCAGGAAGGATGTTAGCAATCAAACAAGTTGTTGTTTCATAGCATTATGTGCTCAAGCATAAAATTGTAATTATTTTTATGGAGTTAGATTTTATTACATGTAAATGGGCATATGGGTGTAAGACCTATTTAGGCATGTGTACCCCTAGTTTGAAAGTTTATTGGTGTAATGTCTAGATGTAGACTTAGGTGATACCAGGGGGCATGTTGTATTCTCAGAAACCTGGTAAATAAACTTTGAGGGGGGTAGGTGAATATCCCAAGTTTCAAGGGGGAATGTTGGGTTAATCTTGACTCAATCATAGAGTAGATAAGATAAACTTGATTTGGTCATTAATGGGTTTACCATTGGTGGTTTACCCGCTCATGGTATTTGATGTGATTAAGCTTATTTAAAGGTTGTAATAACTCCATTGTAAAATGCGCTCATGGTATTTGATGTGATTAAGCTTATTTAAAGGTTGTAATAACTCCATTGTAAAATGCCTCCAACAACTTGGTGTTTGGTCGACATGGATAAGGTCAATAAATATATTTATATATTAAGTGTTGGTTTTCCATTTAAGGGTATCCAAATCAATATTAGCTTTAAGTGCTTGTTGGTATTTCTTGTGCCTAGATTTTGTGTTGTCTTTAATATTTCTCTCTCCAAATTTTAACAGTGGGTTCATAAAAAAACAATGAAGAATGGTGTCAAATAGTATTTCCTCAATTTCCTCATCTTTTAATAGTCGATCTTATTCATTTTTATAGTGTTCTTTCTATATCTATAAAGATTTGTGAATGAATATTAGTAAGTCCACATTAAATTCATCATTACTCTATTTTTAATTTTGTATAACATATTATAGTGGGCCTAACATATTAAAGATCAAAGGAATGGACATTATAATCTTTTCAATACCAAATTATAAAATGCATCTAA
>JZKD02S2074694.1:8349-24156 GCA_000966675.3 Picea glauca
AGTACATCAATAGGCTCCTGGCCTTCCAACACTTAGGCTTCCTGGCCTAACAACCACATAAGCCTTCCAGCTTATACAAAACTTGGCTCACCAGCCTATGGAACATTTTTACAATTCTTTGCATATAACATGATCTATAACGGGGCTTGGCCTTGGGGACACTACAATATCCATATATATATCAAAAATATCAAAGTACATGGGTGGGCAGAAGTGCCTCAAAAATATGTCCATTAAGAGTCACGGGGCTTATTCCCTAAAAAATATACAAAATTTATCTCGGCACGTAAGTAGTCCAGTCTAGCTAAGGGCGGGGCCTGTTGGCCTTGCCATAATGAAAAACGACATTTTCCAAATGCTGGAAGAGCTGGACCCAGGTCCGTGGCACCCCAACTATGTGAGGTTGCATTGATGGTGGGAGATCCTTGATCTCCGCCATAGGGACTGTACGAGTCAATCTCAATACTCTCTCAGCCTCTCCCACTGGAGGCCCCCCTATTGCTGGTGCTGGTCTGGTGGCTGCAGCTGGTCCTGCCTCTAGTCGAGGATGCCACCTAGTCCTCAAGAAGTCTGTTGGATGCACCAGTCCCACATCTGTACATAACAGATACATAAGTGTCAGATACTCTGGTATACAAAAAAAATGATATATATAAAAAGACACAAAAATTAAATAACTTTGAGAAGAAAACTTACCCATCTCTCCTCGCTCCACTCCGATAGGTATAGGCATGTTAGGATCCCTAGAAAAATTGATCCCGACATAGGGGTAGTCCTCTACTGCCGAAATCTGCCGTGACCACCAGTTAAAATTTTTATCATCGAAGGCCTCGATGGTCCTCCCTCCCCACTATCGCAATAACAACGCTGCCCATTTGCATAGCGCTGGGAAAGAGGCCTTGTGCCCTCATATAGTCTCTCAAGGACTGAGACTGGGTACCTTCTCGAAGAAAAAGGAACACAAAACAGTCCCAAACCCGAAGTTTCAGTGCTCCCATATCCAACACTCAGTTAGCTATCTCTTCATGCAATCCAGCATGGTTGTACTCCAGTCAAAAATCCGTGCATTTAAGCATTGTACTGCACAATGCATGTGCACCTGGGAAGCCTTATGCAAAGCCACGGATCCAGTAATACACCCAATGAGTAGTACTATCACTTTGAGTGATAGGTCGCTGATCTTATGTATATGCACCTGATAACCTACTTTCTCAGTACCAGCCTCACAATGGAGTCCAATCAAATCCTCAATGTTGTGAGGCCTGGGGTGAAAAGTACGCAAGTTGACTGGATGCCCTCTCCTCAAGATACCATTCAGGAAGTAAATGTCTTTAGTCATTGGAGTCAATGACTGCCCCTCGAGCATAAATGCCTCTGCGTCAGGATGCTAGTAATCTATCAAAGAATTCAACAACCTGGGTTGTGCCCTCATAAATGGACACTGGAAGAATTTTAACAACCCACATTGTGATAAAACAACGATAACAGTAGGGTCCTCTCAGACAAAAAAATCAATGTCCTCAGGCTCCCTCTCTCTCCAATGAACATACATTCTGCAAAATGCCAAAGTTTGGAGAGTTAATTCTGTCTTTTTTATTTTTACCACTTGTTGGAGGGTGTATGCGGGCAAATTATCTTCTGCTTGCGTGCACACGCGGGCTGTTCTTGGACAACCCGTGTACACAACAGGCTGACCTCTTTAAAGGTCAGCGCTCCCCCCCCCCAAAAAAAAAAAAAATGAAAAAATGAAGGATGGAAATGCAAGAGAGGCTAGTTTGTACTTGGTCCAAGCGGAAGTTCATTTCGTCCACTGAAGATCCCATAATCAACTCTTTTGGAAAATGGGTGTTTTTGACTTTTCTCTCAATTCTCAATTTACAATGGTGATAATGAGCTACCAGCTTCTATTTATAGACTTTTTGGCCCCTTTTTGTCATTTTTTGGACCCATTTGTCATTTTTTCTAGCTTGAAAATCGTTTACTATGGTTCTTGAGTTTCTCGGGGGATGTTACGATAAGTGTTACTTTGGGTATTTGGGAATTTTTTTTGAGAGTTGGGTCATGTTTAAAGGTCTTTTGGTAAAAATTCATTTTTCCAACTTTATGCATGTAAGATATGATTCCACCTCCACTTGTTGCAACTCGTTGTCTTTTTCTCTTTGCCATAGGATCTATCCCACCGAATTGCGACACAAAACCCTCACTCTTTCTCTAGAAGTGTCGTAATTTAGTGGTAGAGCCTACCTTCACATGGATGCCCTAGGTAGATCTTGGTTGCATTTTGGTTTCCATGCCGTTGTTAATGATCATAGGCTCAAGAGTCCTTATTAGTTTTTCTTGATTACGAGTCAGAGCCTCATTTGCATGATTCATTATCACTCTTGACCTCACCCTCAGGACTCCCAAAACACAACGGGTCTTCTTTTAAGCCCTTTTCAGACCCTCTAAACATGAAAATATTTTCAAGCGATCTTGTTTCCCTTCACACTCGCCAAACTAAAATTTGAAGGCATGTCTGTCCGGTGGTAGTTTACCCCTTTTTCTATCTGGATGGTCAAATGTACGAACAAAGGTATACTCTAGGAGCCTCGGTTCTCTAGAAGAGTATTCTCAGGTATAGATTTAACCCTTTTTCAGGCCTGAGGGACTAAATTTACAAAAAAGGAACCCCCATGGAGTCCATAGTTAATCTCTTTTCAGTCTCCCTAAAATTGAAAAGATTGTCGAGTGAACTTGTCTCTTCACACTCGTTAAATTGGTCCAGAAGAACATCCCTTACGGAGTCCATAGTTAAGCTCTTTTTGAGACTCCTTAAATATGAAAAGATTCCCGAATGATATTGTCTTTGTCACACTCATTAAAATGATTTTGAATAGACGTTTGTTTGGTGCTAGTTCACCCCTTTTCCGAACTGACTATACTACCTTCGAAAAAGGTACCCTAGTGGAGTCTCCTTTTACGCTTTTTTAGACTCTCTAAAAATGAAAAACCGTCGAGCTTACCTTCTCTGGGCTCACTAAAATTACATCGAAGGACGTTATCATTGTGTCTTATTAATTGCATTTTCATCCTTGCATCTTTGGCCTAATGTCGGCTCCATGTTGCTCTCAATTGAACCATTTAAAGCATACCTTATACGCAATCCTTATAGCACTTTACCTTTGCGTCTTAACACCTTGACCCATGGAGGATTTTTTCCAAGTGTCCTTTTCTTGCATATGTCCCCTTAATTTGAGCATCAGTGTGTTCCTTGTGCTTGGAACTAGTATGTCTGTGACACTCGTTCCTCCTTTCTAATGTAGCATTCTTTTATTCTTTTTCAAGCTTTCCAAAATTATTGAAAAAGACAAAAAAATCAAATATACACCAAAAAAGAGGAAGGGAAAAGTATTTTCTTTTTGTTGACAATACAATGAGTCTCCCTTGGACAAAGCACATCATTCCCTTTGTTCGTCAAGATCTAGGATTCAATATGACCTTAGGAAGATATTCTCGCTACATAGAGTTGTGTCCTCCTCTGTTTGGTTATCCTTCCAAACATTTGGAGAGTTCACATTGCCTCCTGCATCATGAAATTATGTCAATACCATGTTGCCTAAGTCTCATCTTTTGTCGTTATTTTGTCCATGGGAGGTTTTACTAAACTTGAGTTGTCCCTTATGTAGTTTGTCTCTTTTCCTCTTGCCCGACCACCCCAAAAGTCCCATCAAGTCCTTGCTCAAAATCCATGAAGTTTTATGCCTGATCATTGAGATCCTCTTGTCTGTTCCTGACGATTCGTCGAAGACATCTAGGTAGTGAATTCGTACACTAATATTACACTCCTACCTGAGTTTTGAAGATTTTGAATTTATTTCTTGAGCTTTGAAGACCTCATCTCCAGCCATCAGGCATCATTGACTTCTTGAATATGGATACTATACATGTATATATTTTTTATTTTGAGATGTAGATCCGCTATGTATTGCTCGCGGCTACACTTTATATAGTTATATGACATGGATATACAGTGTATTTGATTGGAAACCATGATTTTATCCCGATCATGGGTATTCTCGCCTCGTTGAGACAAATTGTTATTTTGCAGATGGCACTTCTTGAAATCTAGTCCCTAGGCTCACTCGCTCTGTATATTGGTGGATATTTGTAATGTATTTTGGCCATCAGATGCTCTTTTGACCTCACACATTAGGGGGCATCTGTTATAACCCTAAACTACACCAGCCATGCATACTTCGCATCAGGCCATCTTACTTGCTATATTTACCAAGCCATCACTGAACAACTCTTCTAAAATCCATTGTTTTGAAGGTATACATGCCCTACACCACTATTGTCCATGTACACACGCTTTCTGCATCACTACATCCCGCGTACACTCACAAAAAATCATGAAAAATGAAAATTGAAAATGGATATGAGTTTCTGGGTCATTACTTAACCGTTTGACTGCCCATAGCCAGTCACCCCAATAGTTACTATCTATTTTGGCCTATAAAATAAGGTGTTGGGGCCCCATTCCAAAGAGAAGCATGAGAGCATAGAAACTTTGCCCATTTCAATATTCCCCTGTTTCCCCAATATTTTTCAACCACATTGTGAGTTTGAGCCAGAATTCCTTCTTCCTCCTTTGCAAATCCTTGTCATTTCCCTAGAAAGAACTGAAGAGAAGAATAACACATGGAAGCAGTTGGTGCATGGTGAAGAGGATCCCAGGGCCAAGTTCAAGGAGCAGTGACGGTCTCATGTTGTAAACGACTTTTGTGAGATTAATATAAAGAAGTAATTTTTCCGTCTTGCCAAATGACGTCCTAAATCTTTATGATTTGTTTACATTTCTTAGTTATGATGTCTAACCCATTAATCCATACATAGAATTCATTCTTGTAGTTTCTTGTTTGTCTTTTGGTGAATGCAGGTCAACCTTGGGAGGATACTTGCAGTCAGGAAACAACCGAGCACAAAGGGATCGACACCGGACGCAGAGTTTAAGGTATGCCTACCGGATCCTTGTACTTTGTATTTTATGTATGATTATGGGATAATATTAGGATAGTTGATAAAAAGTAGGAGACTTTAGATGGTTAGCTCTGCCTACATTTTAGAACCCTAGTGTAGTCCGTAGAGGGGTTTTCCCGCTATAGMAGTATTTGGGTTGGGAAATCCATTTGTCTCTCATTTGACCATCCACAAATTCATATGTTGAGTCCTACTTGARTCAATGTTTCCAAKACCATTGTYGTATCGTTCATATGTTTAAGAKAATTCCAACCTAAACAAGCATTCTATCGAGTCGACCATCTGCARTTATAAATATTCTACCATGTCAGCCTTCCCTGTGTCAATTCCAAATCACTTCATACTCTGATTTACCTCAAATATATTACATTATTTGTCTCATTATGGGGRATACATCAAGGCCCTCCTTTGACGAGTTTTTTCCTGTCAACTTCAKCACATTATCYGGGAACAAGACTTTGAAATCATTTAGTACCTTAGAGCCTGCATGCCTTAATGGAATGTTTCTTTGCTTTCAACAATGGGTTCACATCATTGACCCCTGATTGGAAGATTCCATCGAGTGTTAGACTTCAACTCATTTAGTCACATTCATTGGATTGTACTAGGGTACCTTGGGAGTCATTAACATCAATGATGATTTCCCTCGTACTTGTTAACGCTTTTCATTAATGACCGATAATCAAGTGGTTTCTACAATGTTCGACACACCTATAATCACATGGCTAGATTCATACTTAGATACGATAGAAATGAAGACCCTGGATCTTATCACTTTGGTCCAGGTTGCAATGAAGTATTCATGATTTGTATTGACACATAGATCCACTTTGTATGTCTCATGGATATGTCCGAATTTGAGTTCTTTTGAGCATAGATYCATAGTGTATTGATTGTGGCTATGTTGAATCATGGTGACATGGATCCACAGTGTATGTTTAGTGGCCATGAATCACTTGACACTTATGATTAGAGTCACTTCTAGTTTGAGCATGGGAATGCCTACCTTAGAAATGGTATGATATTATGTTGATGATTGATTGTTTGTAGGTTCCTGATCGATGTGCTCCTTGTTTTAGACACACAGATTCTACAAAGTATTTCAGTTGTCATGAGTTCCAGCTTCATACTTTGGGGGGCATTCTGTTACACATTATTTTGGTCACCTCGATGATCACCTGACAACATGTTTCCATGTTCCCTAAAAATATTAAAAGAGACTTTCTCCATGGGAAAAGTGATTTGATTTCCTCTGCCAAAAACCATATGAAGGAAGGTTGTCGCACCCTGCTCTATTCATGGGGTGTGACGATGCTTGATCATCACACTTTACACTATTTCTGGACTATGACATTGTCACATGATGCTATATACATAGGGTGAGACAATTCTTAAATCTTGGGAAAATTCAAATTTCACGAATGTTCTAGAAGGGGATATTCTAGAAGATGAGGTGGCCTCCGATCGGTTTGGATATTACTCACTTCTCTAGTTTGGTGGGATCATCCTAATCTCCTCATCCATCTCTCTTTCACACTATATAAAAAGGGATATCTCATGGAAAATTCTAAGGTTGAATAGGCTAAAAATTGTATGGATATTTCTACTTCATATTATTCTTGAGAGCTTTGCTTTAGTTCTTCAAGTCAGATTGTGGATATTCTTCATTCAAGGCATTGGAGCAAAGGTGTGTGTGTTGAAGAAAAGAGCCATATAAAGGGGACATTGAAACATCAAGGCATGGGTTGTATTCTTCACTTTCTATTCACTTAATACAGTAGTGTGTTTCTTCCCTGTTGGCCCTTGACCAAGTTTTGGAGAACTTGGGTCACGTTTGACCAATTTTGGGACTTCGACAGGCTAGTCGAAGGTAGAGCGCAAGGCGAAGCAGAGATTGCAGGACCTAGGACCCTTCTTAGGGAATTTTTGGGTTTAGGGTTTATGTAAAGGGTATGGGATGTCGGCCCATGGGTTTACCCATTTTAGGCCCCATTTGTAATGTATAAATAGATAGCTAGGCAATGGAAGAAGATGCCAATATGCTAAGTGCTAGAGTTTGATCTATGTGTCTGCAAAGGTATTTGTGCTTACTGTGTGTTAAGAACTTGCAGAGCTAAGTGCAAGTGATTGTAAGAATATTGTGTGCAAATTGTAAGAAGGATTTGTGCTTATTGTGTGTTAAGAACTTGCAGAGATAAGTGCAAGTGATTGTAAGAAGCTTGTGTGCATATTGTAAGAAGGATTTATGCTAAAACCTAGCTCGCAGAAGGAGGATCTAGAGAGGTGCGCGTAGATCTCCTGTCCAATGCAGAGTGGGTTCCTATGTATCTGTTCTTGTAGAAGAATGAAAGAAGACAATAAATAAGAGAAGAGTTGGTGGACGTAGCCCCACACTGGGGTGAACCACGTATATCCTGTGTTGTGGTTGCTTTGTGCATTATAGTTATTATGTTATTGATTTGATGTGTGCTTATGATATATGTTAGATGCATATGATATAATATCTTAGTGCTTAGTAATGTGAATGAATGCTAGATCTGATCTATTTCTATGTGTTAAGTGCTTGGAAGTGTTAGATCTGGTTGAATACTGCGCTGCTCTGTAATTAGGGTTTGGATCTGTGATGTAAATAAGGGTTAAATGCTAAAGAATGTAAACTTCTAAGTTCCATGTTAAGGTATTGTAATCACATATCTGTGTCCCATATAGGTTGCAGACATCTGAGTCCTGCAACCGCCCTTCCTCTACCTCAAGTGAGACTTCATCTGCTTCGTAGGTGTTGCTGAAAGGGCTGGTAGTTAGGGTTTTTTTGGTGTGTTGTTGAAGTGTTGAACCTTGGGTCTGCCTCTGTGCCAACAAATGGTTCCATCTTTGGGACCTGAAACTGTGATTGTTGGGAACTGAAGAAAAGAGAAAGCTTTGTTCGTAGATCTACTTCCCTAGTGCACAGTATTCTACTTGACTTGCAAAGCTTTGTGCTAAAGAGAGAAGTTGGATATGAAGAAAAGAGGTAATATCTTGAAGCTTTGTTCTCTAAGAAAGGTAAGATAAGTGAAAAATCTTGTTTTGAAAGAATGGATCTAGGTATGTTTAATAGATTTGGTCCTAGTCTAAAAACTAGGGTACAACTAGAAGAAAGAAGATTTGATATGAATAGATCTTATAAGAATAGTGAAATATATGTTATTCCTATGCATAGAAAGAATGTTTTTACTAGCGAATGGATGCAAGATCCTAGAAATAATTTCTTGCAGGTTAGTTATTGTGATCCTAGCGCACAATAGAGGAAAGGTTGGGGGTCATTTAAAACAAAGAGAGGATTAACTCTTTTCTATAGTTGCAAAAGATTGGGACATATTTCTAAGGAATGCCCTAGTAGAGGTCCTACTTTCCTTTGTTGTAAGGCTACTGGACATGAAGTTTTGGATTTCCCTAGAATGATTGCTAAAGTTGAAAAGATGAATATGAGACAAGAAAACCATGAGATAGGCCAAGAAACTAACGATATGATAGAACCCCAGAAAGAATCAGAGACTGCATTATTACAGATGAAAGAAACCCTAAATGATCACAGAGATATCAACTTATCAGAGATATTAAAAGAGAAGGAGTGCATAGAAACAAGAATAGGAGAATTTGACATAGACTGTGTTTTGGATGAGGAAATCCATATGAATATCATGACAGAAAGAACTTGGGAAATTTTTGGAAAGCCTGCTATGGTTTCTTCATTGGGAGGAATAGGATTATTTAGAGGAAAGTTGATAACCCTATGTGGAAGACTTACCCAGACATCTATGAATGCTCATGGAAATTTGACAAAACAATAATTTGAGATCATTAAATTTGTTGAGAACAATGCCCCATTTGCTATTTTTCTAGGAAAAACCTGAATTGAGAAAGATCAAATATGAAGGAAACAAGAAGAGGAGGATCTAGAACAGAAAAAGAAAGAACTAAGAGATTTCATCACTAGGAGAATAACGCACTTGCTGAAAGAACAAGAGGACTAGTCGAAACTACTAAGGACCAGAGATCTAGACATCGAAGTTGAAAGAACACAGGAAGACTTGAACCACCTGTCTGTAAAAGAGACTAGAGCACCTACCCCAGAAAGAGAAGAAGTATTACCTTCGAACTCTATGAAAGACCATCCACAATGTGAATTTACCATGCCAAGAGGAGATAAGAACGATAATGGAAAGAGGAAACTAGTGACTGAGATTTCAAGAAAGAAAGCCAGAAAGCTCAGTAAGAAGAAAGAAAAGTTAGAAAAGTTACAAGAAGTTCTAGGGAGGACTCCGTAGAAAGAAGGTTTGCAGATCTGTAACTTCATCAGGATATCAGAATAGTGAATATTGGCACTTCACCATGGCAAAGAAATATAACTGTTGGAGGTGTCTCGACCATTAGAACGATGCTCCAGAATGGTTGGAAATGCAGTTATTGTTGAAATGTTCACCATTAGACCATTGGCACTGTGCCATAATGGATGTAATTGCATTGATTAAGGCATTATTTCCCATTGGAAGAGTCTGTTACGACATTGTCTATTTATCCTGTCGAGCATTGCACCAAGAACAATTTTGCCAATTGTGATTATCTAAGCCCATAGATAACTAATTGCTTTCGTGCAGTGATTATTGAGACCTCATTATCCATCCTATTACATTGAGTGTTTTTCATCGACCTGAGATATCAGATCTCGAGTGTGCATGTTAGATGAAATTGGAGCAGTAGAAAAATATGTCTAAGAGATCCTAATAGACCTCATGGCTGAGAAGGTGATGTCTGCAGGCATCCAAGACTTGTCGACGAGAGGAGTACAAGCATCCCCATCGACTGCTCATGGATCTGGACCATCCCAAGTTGTAACAGAGAAACGAACGAAGCATCGTGATGAATTAGTGAATGCGAAGCTCATCCCATCTATCCTACCCAACTACGTCCCGCCTCTGGCTGGCGTGGTGAGTCGTGATAGCATCCTGAGGGACTTTGACTACACAATCATCACTGCATACCTCTTGAAGGGGATACACGCAATCAGACCACAATTGGAGAGGATTTCGACATTGAATATCAGTGACTATAACTTATGATACCGGAATATATATGGCATGCTCGCGCCATACAAATATTTGACCAGGACTAAGGGGAAGAATTCAAAGATCATCCCCCAGCTATGTGCCATGGACATCACAAGGTCCACTATCCTGAACGTGATGAAGATACCACACTTTGGAAGACATCAGGAGGTTAATGCGTGTGTTAAGATCCTGTTGTCGTTCTTCCATGGTGGTTATATGTGGTTGGACAGGCGTATCATAGTCGATTCGGTGTCGATCCATCAAATCACTAGATTAAGCATGCAAGGACCATACCCACAAGAATTTTATCCAGGGAAGGTTGCAGATTGCACCCTGGCGTAGACAATCAAAGACACCTATGGCGATGTGGAAAAGGGGAATCGGGGCTACAAGGTAGCCTCCATCCAAAATAGCGCATTGCACCTAGACTGCCAGTTGATTGCTGGTAAGATATTAAGGAAGAACAAACCCACACAGATCATGGGGTTTGTCGTCAACCTCACAGGAAAATGCATGGAAGGGCTACAAATGAACTGGGTGAGCTTCCTCATCAACTAGTTAGAGAAAGATTGCCACGAAGCTCGAGATTAGGGCTATGGGTTCCATTTTAGTTGGTTTTTGATCCTCATCACCTTCATTTCTTGGGATATGTCGAAAGGTGCGACCTTCCCTGAGATTGAGCCATCATAACCCTTAGCTATGAAGTTCACCATGCTTTCGTATTCGATCGAAATGGCTAAACAATGGCAGTCAAATGCGGTGTTCCACACCTATTACCTGCAGTTGAGGAGGGCTATTGAGTCTTCCATTCACATGACACCAAATAACCTGCATAGGTTCAAACCATTTGTGAAGTTCCACACAGATAGACATTTTATTTACATCACTACGCGAGGAGATGAACATAAATAAGATCTCCAATATTACTACAAGCTCATTGAGGAGGACATGGAAGAAATAAATAAGGAGTGGTCTGCAAAGCTCCTTGTAACAATTGACCATGAAGAACTGTCTAATCCTGACCTAATTGAAAGTCCTCTGGTCACTCAAGAAGAGTATGATGCACCTATCAGTAGCAGAAGAAAGAAAAAGGAAGAGGTACAAAAGTTGAACAACGCATCTGAAGAGAATGCTTCAAACTCACCTAGAGGGGGAGGTGATGAGGAAGTAGACAAAGAATAAGTGAAAGGAGAAGAAGAAAATCAGAAACAAGGTGAGGTAACACTGCCTAGGGACCCTATTGATGAAGTTGAGACCTCCAAGAAAAGAAAGTTTTCCCCCATGAAACCTATATTGCAGAATAAGTCTAAAGCTACTAAAACATAGATGAAAAATATGCTCACGATGGATGACATAGATTTCATAATTGTCATTGTCTCAGACACCTCAGAAGATACCTTACAGTACAATGGATCCAAACAAGATACCATGTATGAAATAATTGAAGTAGAGATGAAATCGGTACAACAAGCCCTCCACTTCAGTCACGCAGTTTCTACTGTGCCCCCATCATCAGAAGGAACAAAGTTGGGAGATGAACATGCCCAACCCCGTCGAATAGCAGATGTGACTGAATCTCACCTTCGTTTTGTTCAGGAAGGAAAAGAGCAGGCCATAGAGGCCTTGAAGCAAGAAAAAGAGGAAGCCAGAGAACAACGTCGGGTTGCGCAATAGGAAAGAGATGACATCGAAGCCAAGTTTGCAGAGGATAGAGCACAGATCCAGAAGGAGAAGGAATAGTTGCTTGCAGAGAATATTGGAGTTAAAGAAGCAGTCATTAGATCACTTCACTCTATGACAGGCTTAGAACAACTGGAAGAATACCCAGTAGAAAGACAAGTAGGGAAGCTTTCTGAAGCCATTCAACAGCTCCAACATAGGATATCTGAACTGGATTTACAGGTAGTTCCAAGCACTCCACATGAAGTACGATATCTAAGAGAAGAAACTACAAGGAGAGAAGTTGAGAGAATCAAGGCATTATCCTTGGAATGCAAACAACTTAGCAGTCGAAGTGCACAGACTTACGAGCACCTTGCAGAAGACCCTGAGCTCGGGACACTAGAGTCATAGCTCTAGGAGACAAAACAACAAGAAACAACAATGAAAACACATTTGAAGCTACTATCACCGGTCGAGAGGATGAAAAGAGCCCAGGAATAGTGCATGGTTCAGCAACAAGCCCATGTCATTCAGAGTAAGGTCATGGAAGTGACCCAGCGAATCCAGCCAGTGCAGGATGTAGCTTGCATACTTTTTGAGGATATTGAAAGACAAGGTGCACAACTAGAACAAGTAGTCACCTCAGTTGAACAATGATTGGAAGAACCTATCCGGGGGAAGGTTATTCAAGAATTCGTCGAGCAGGAGGCTCTAGCAAAGCAACAGGTCGAAGCAGCTCGAGCCAATATTGAGGCATTTGAGGTAGAGTTACCCATTTCAGAGTGACTTGGGATGAGTCACAGGTGAGTGTTGGGGGCTTGTTGGCCCTTGACCAAGTTTTGGAGAACTTGGGTCATGTTTGACCAATTTTGGGACTTCAACAGGCTCGTCGAAGGCAGAGCACAAGGCGAAGCGGATATTGCGGGACCTCGACCCCTTCTTAGGTAATTTTTGGGTTTAGGTTTTATGTAATGGGTATGGGATGTTAGCCCATAGGTTGACCCATGTTTAGGCCCCATTTGTAATGTATAAATATATAGCTAGGCGATGTAAGAAGAGGCCAATATGCTAAGTGCTAGAGTTTGATCTATGTGACTGCAAAGGGATTTGTGCTTACTATGTGTTAATAACTTGCAGAGCTTAGTGCAAGTGATTGTAAGAAGGATTTGTGCTTACTATGTGTTAAGAACTTACAGAGCTAAGTGCAAGTGATTGTAAGAAGCTTCTGTGTAGATTGTAAGAAGGATTTGTGTTAAAACCTAGCTCACAGAAGGAGGATCTAGCGAGGTGCGTGTAGATCTCCTGTCCTATGTGGAGTGGGTTCCTATGGCTCTATGATTGTATAAGACTGAAAGAATACAATAAAGAAGAGAAGAGTTGGTGGACATATCCCCACACTGGGGTGAACCACGTATATCCTGTGTTGTGGTTGCTTTGTGCCTTAGAGTTTCTATGTTATTGATGTGATGCATGCTTAAGATATATGTTAGATGCATATGATATAATATCTTAGTTCCTAGTAATGTGAATGAATGCTAGATATGATCTATTTCTATGTGCTAAGTTCTTGGAAGTGTTATATATGGTTGAATACTGTGTTTCTCTATAATTAGGGTTTGGATCTGCGATGTAAATAAGGGTTAAATGATAATTAACGTTAACTGATAAGTGCTCTGTTAAGGTATTGTAATCACATATCTGTTTCTCAGCTAGGTTGCAGACATCTGAGTCCTGCAACCCCCCCTTCCTCTACCTTGGGTGAGACTTCATTTGCTTCATAGGTGTTTTCAAAAGGGCCGTTAGTTAGGGTTTTGTTGGTGCGATTTTGAAGCGTTGAACCCTGGGTCTGCACCTGTGCCAAAATTCCATATATAAGCATATTATCTTCTATTGTATAATTGCTTGATCATATACATGGAATTCATTAGAATGTATGTATCTTTTTTTTCCTTCGTTGTTGGTTTGTGATTCTTAGACATGCTTACCATTTTGAAAACACAAGGAATGAGCTACAAAGATGACACTAGGAGGACAAGCATCGTTTAAAGGGTACACCACTTGTAACTCATTAAACTAGTCCACATGATGATGAAGTTTAAGGTGAAGTGTGCATTCTGTTTTGTTTTGTTCTAGTTTCCAGTGGGATCTAGGGAGATTTGTTTATGTCCGCATTTATCGATTAATATGATAACACCATCAGTTCCGTCGACATATGACAAAGCAGTGAAACTCGGTCAGAATAATTCCAAAGCCACAAATGCACTTCTGAATGGTCTTGGAGAATCGATATTCACCAAAGTTGCACATTGTAAATCTGCTAAAGATATTTGGGAAAAACTTTGAAATATTTATGAAGGAGATTCAAAAGTCAAAGAAGCAAAGCTTCAAACTTATAGAGGTCAGTTCGAACAACTAAAAATGAAGGAATATGAGAATATTGCAACTTACTTTTTATGAGTCGATGAAACAGTAAATGCAATCTTGGGATTGGGAGAAGAAATAAAAGAATATGTAATTGTTCAAAAGATACTAAGATCTCTTCCTATGAGATTTGACCCTAAGATATAAAATCAATAATCATGGACAAACTACATGGAATCTTCATAGCATATGAAATGAGAATTGAACAGGAAAATCCAGATACAAAAGAAACAGCCTTCAAAGCATCTAAAAGGTCAAAGAAAAAGGGAAAGAAAAAATAAAAAGAACATAGAAACAACAATGTTGTCTCGGAATATGATGAAGAAGCGGCCAACTTTGTCCTAAGATTGAAAAAGGGAACCAACAACATGTATAGAGGTAAGATTCCTTTGATTTTTTTTTAATTGTGATGGTATATTAATTTTGCTAACAAATGTCCTCATAAGAAAAAGATAAATGTTGAAGGTTACTCAAATAGAAAACAAACATATAAAGGAAAAATAAACACAAATAAAGTTTTCAAGAAAAGCTTATGCACTAAACAAGACATCTCATTATCAGATGAAGATGAAGTCAGTGACAGTGAGACATAAAGAGTTCTATTCATGGCAGTAGAAGAATCTGATAAAGAAGACTCTGAATAAGAATATGAAGAGACCGAAGAAGAATATGAAGAGGTAGAAGTTGACTACCGAGAAGAATTGTTGTGTTCCATAGAAGTTATTAGAATAAAAAAGAAGAAAAACACGAAACTACAAGCGGAACTAGACAACAAAGAAGACACTCAAGAACTAGAACAAATGATCACAATTTTGACAGTTCAAATTGAAGAAGATAAATAATTGAAGAAGCACTCAAAGAATAGCTAGAAGGAAGAGACAGTATCATTGGAAATTTGGAAGCATAAATTGTCACATTAAGAAAGGATCTTCAAAAGAAAAATATGCAAAACAACTAAAAAGTTTTGAATGGCATTATCAATAGTCAAAAACCTCATAATGACAAGTATGGACTTGGATAAAATCATACAGAAAAGGGATCAAGCTCCAAAACAATAGAGAAAGAAACATATCCAAAAATCTATGCAGAAACAATCAAAGGGGATAAGAAGGTCTACAAAGAAAATTATAGGGACACTCCTCCACCGAGAAGATTCAGATTTCAGAATCAATGACCGACAGAAACTGATAGGCCTTAGGAAGAAGAAGGATTCATAAGAGTACCTCCTTTCAGAAGATCTTCAACTCCCAGGTATCAAACTATCTTTTTTGGTTTATGTTATGCAAGTAATAATTTTGGACATAAAGCTATGAATTGAAGAGCTAACAACAGGAACATAAACACAAAGAAGGCCTAGTGAAGCACAGAGAAGAAGTTACAACAAGTTTGAATCTTTGAGAATTGAAGTGGAATGCTACAAATGTAACAACTTTGGGCACATGGCAAAATATTGCAGAATGAGAGTCCCTCCTAGATAACCACAATATAAAAACAACATTCATAGATAGGAACCTCATAAAAGGACATGGATAATAAAGAAGAATCAGTATAGAAATGAAGAATGCACACTCGCTCTACAAGCTAAGCAGAAGAAATGTGGTTGGTATGTTGACAATGG
>JZKD02S2074705.1:19774-32909 GCA_000966675.3 Picea glauca
AGGAAAACTACTTTACGTTGATCATTGACGATTACTCCAGACTTACTTGGGTTGTTTTTCCCAAAGAAAAAGTTGAAGCATTTGAGAAATTTAAAATATTTAAGGCTTTAACTGATAATCAAACAGGTAAAAGGTTAAAGGCAATAAGATCAGACAGAGGAGGAGAATTTATGTCAAGTGATTTTAAGGAATTCTGTGATAAAAATGGGATCAAGAGAGAATACACAATCCCAGGAACTCCACAGCAAAACGGAGTAGTTGAGAGGCAAAACAAAACCGTGCAGCAAATGGCCAGGTCAATGATGAATGAGAAGAACATTGGTCAAACCTACTGGGTAGAAGCAATACACACAGCAGTCCATGTTCTTAACAAATCCCACCTCAGACCACACAGTGATAAGACACAGTATGAACTATGATATGGAATACCTACTTCAATCAAACACTTCAAAGTCTTTGGGAGTAAGTGTTACATAAAAAATAATAATGAGAACCTTGGAAAGTATGATGAAAAGGATGATGAAGGCATCTTCTTAGGGTATGTTACAAATAGTAAAGGATACAGATGCTATAATAAGAGGCTACATAAATTGGTTGATTATATTGACATAAAATTTGATGAAGGAATTCCAGTAAGAGAGGTGAACAATACTGAATCAACAACAGAGGATATAAATGAAGTTGAAGCTAAACAGGTCCAAGAATCAGAGCAAGAATACTCTGAGTCAGATGAAGATGCAAATACTCAGGCAAACTCAAATCAGCAGACAACATCAAATTATTCCTCCCAAATTACTCAAAACAATCATACTGCAAGTCAGATAATTGGTGAAAAAGACAAAGGTGTACAAACCAGGAGAAGGATAATCAAAAACACTGAGCAATCACATATAGCCTTTATATCTATGGGGGAACCCAAGAAATTCAATGAGGCCAGTAAAGACGTAAATTGGTTAAAATCAATGAATGAGGAACTGGACCATATTGAAAAGAATTACACTTGGGAACTCGTTCCTAGGCCAGCAGATAAAAATGTAATAGGATCAAAATGGGTCTACAAAAATAAGATGAATGAGCAAGGAAATATTGTAAGAAATAAATCTAGATTGGTCTGCAAATGATATGCTCAAATAGAAGGACTGGATTTTGATGAAACATTTGCACCTATAGCAAGATTAGAAGCTATTAGAATGTTTCTTGCCTATGCTTGTCATAAGAAGTTTAAAGTCTATCAAATGGATGTCAAATCAGTTTTTCTAAATGGATATATAATAGAAGAAGTCTATATGGAACAACCAGAGAGTTTCCAACTGTCAGATAACCCTGACTTTGTCTGCAAGCTGAAGAAAACCTTATATGTTTTGAAACAAGCTCATCATGCTTGGTATCACAGACTGGATACATATTTTCAAGACAAAGGGTTTAAGAGAGGAAAAATTGATAGCAATCTATATATCAAAACAGAGGGTAATGATTTGTTCATTGTGTTGGTCTATGTAGATGACATCTTCGGTAGTAATAATGCTTCACTGGTAAAATGGTTTGCTTCTGCCATGCAGTCTGAATTTGAAATGTCTATGATAGGGGAACTATCATTTTTTTCTTGGCCTACAAATTACTCAAAAGTATGAAGGAATATTTCTTTCTCAAGAAAAATATCTAAAAGAAATGTTGAAAAGGTTTCAAATGGAATATTTTAAACCTAAGAGCACACCTATAGTCACTGGATGTAAGTTAAGAAAGGATGATGACTCACTTGATGTTGATCAGAGTTCATATAGGTCTATGATAAGCAGCCTATTGTACATCACAGCATCCCGTCCAGACATAATGCATGATGTTGGACTGGTAGGAAGGTATCAGGCTGCACCTAAACAGAGTCATTTGTTAGATGTCAAAAGAATATTCAGATACTTGAAAGGAACAGTGGACTATGGCCTATGGTATCCTAGGAATCAGAATTTTCAACTATCAGTCTATTCAGATGTTGATTGGGATAACTGCGTGGATGAAAGGAAAAGCACGAGTGGAGGTGCATTCTTCTTAGGAGATTCTCTTGTATCATGGTTGAGAAAGAAGCAAGGTTCCATTTCCTTATCAACTACAGAAGTTGAATACATTGCAGCAGCCACTTTCTCTACCCAAGTATTGTGGATGATTCAGACACTTGTAGACTTGGAGGTAAAATATACTGCACCGGTCCCAATTCATTGTGATAATACAAGTGCAATTAGTGTGTCAAAGAATCATGTCTTTCACTCCAAGACCAAGCATATACCCATCAAGTATCACTTCTTGAGAGAACAGGTAACCAACTCTGTGGTTTATGTGCATTATATTCCATCCAAAGATTAGATTGTTGATATCTTCACTAAACCACTTTCACAAGCTCAATTTGAGTATCTACGCCAGAAGTTGGGCGTGACCCCATTATCAACTCAAGAGAGTCCATTATGTAAGGGGGTTATGTGTTGGTTGAATATTTGATACCTCTGAAAAATATTGCGATAGATCAGGGGAAGCATGTTTTCTTTGACATTGATGTCAAAGGGGGAGAAAAGGTGTGGATGCTACAGTTGGAGGTCTAAGCAGAATAGTGCAAGGTGTGGATGCTACAATTGGAGGTCTAAGCAGAATAGTGCAGCCATTCAAGGTTGCCATCAATGCCAAAGGGGGAGATTGTTGGCATGTTTATAGGCAGAGTGTGTTTGTCATTGATGGCAAGAACAGCAGCAATGATGGCAGGGAAAATGACATAGGTTAAGCATAACAATCATTATGATACTTTATTCAATGAACCAAAATGTTACACCTGCCATAATTATGAACATAAAGTTGCAGACTGTCGCTTAAGGAACTATGAACCAGATTTGAATCCTCTGCTGAAAATGTCAAGGTTTGGAAGAAGGAAGGAAATGACAAGTGTGGACTAGTGTTGTCAGCTCAAAGACAAAAGAACCCCTGGTATATTGACTGTGGTTGCTCCAAACATATGACAGAAGACAAAGGTAATTTTATATCTCTAAGTGAAAGAAAATCAGGAATCGTAACCTTTGGAAATGATGCTCCAGATAAAATCAAGGGTAAAGGGATGGTGAGTTTAAGTAATGGAAAAGCAAAAGCCCGGGATGTTCTTCTTGTAGATGGGTTGAAACATAACTTGCTCAGTGGAAGTCAAATGTGTGATAGAGGATGTGCAGTGGTGTTCACTTCCAAGGATTGCAAGATAAAGTCTATAAACTCAGGACAAGTGGCGGCTAAAGGCATAAGGACAGATAATAATGTATATGTGTTGAAAAAAGATAGAGAAGAGTGACATATAAGAAAACTTGATGAAAGGTTGTTATGGCATAGGAGACTTAGACATCTAAACTTTGACCACTTAATCAAGCTCAAAAATCTTGAGGCAGTAAAAGATCTTCCAAGAATATCAAAGCCACAAGACTCTGTGTGTAAACCCTACCAAGTAGGAAAGCTAACCAGGACTCGGTTTAAATCCAATAGCTCTATTTCAACAGAGAAACCACTCCAATTAATTCATATGGATTTATGTGGACCATCAAGACAGGAAGGCACAGGGAAGGAAAACTACTTTATGTTGATCATTGACGATTACTCCAAACTTACTTGGGTTGTTTTTCTCAAAGAAAAAGTTGAAGCATTTAAGAAATTTAAAATATTTAAGGCTTTAACAGAGAATCAAATAGGTAAGAGGTTAAAGGAAATAAGATCAGACAGAGGAGGAGAATTTATGTCAAGTGATTTTAAGGAATTCTGTGATAAAAATGGGATCAAGAGAGAATACACAATCCCAGGAACTCCACAGCAAAACAGAGTAGTTGAAAGGCAAAACAAAACCGTGCAGCAAATGGCCAGGTCAATGATGAATGAGAAGAACATTGGTCAAACTTACTGGGTAAAAGCAATACACACAGCAGTCCATGTTCTTAACAAAGCTCACCTCAGACCACACAATGACAAGACACGGTATGAACTATGATAAGGAAGACCTACTTCAATCAAACACTTCAAAGTCTTTGGGAGTAAGTGCTACATAAAAAATAATAATGAGAACCTTGGAAAGTATGATGACAAGGATGATGAAGGCATCTTCTTATGGTATGTTACAAATAGTAAAGGATACAGATGCCATAATAAGAGGCTACATAAATTGGTTGATTGTATTGACATAAAATTTGATGAAGGAATTCCAGTAAGAGAGGTGAACAATACTGAATCAACAATAGAGGATATAAATGAAGTTGAAGCTAAACAGGTCCAAGAATCATAGAAAGAATACTCTGAATCAGATGAAGATGCAAATACTCAGGCAAACTCAAATCAGCAGACGGCATCAAATTCTTCCTCCCAAATTACTCAAAAGAATCATCCTGCAAGTCAGATAATTGGTGAAAAAGACAAAGGTGTACAAACCAGGAGAAGGATAATCAAAAACACTGAGCAATCACATATAGCCTTCGTATCCATGGTGGAACCCAAGAACTTCAATGAGGCCAGTAAAGACGTAAATTGGTTAAAATCAATGAATGAGGAGCTGGACCATATTGAAAAGAATGACACTTGGGAACTCGCTCCTAGGCCAGCAGATAAAAATGTAATAGGATCAAAATGGGTCTACAAAAATAAGATGAATGAGCAAGGAAATATTGTAAGAAATAAATCTAGATTGGTCTGCAAATGATATGCTCAAATAGAAGAACTGGATTTTGATGAAACATTTGTGCCTGTAGCAAGATTCGAAGCTATTAGAATGTTTCTTGCCTATGCTTGTCATAAGAAGTTTAAAGTCTATCAAATGGATGTAAAATCAGTTTTTCTAAATGGAGATATAAAAGAAGAAGTCTATATGGAACAACCAGAGGGTTTCCAACTGTCAGATAACCCTGACTTTCTCTGCAAGCTGAAGAAAACCTTATATGTTTTGAAACAAGCTCATCGTGCCTGGTATCACAGACTGGATACATATATTCAAGACAAATGGTTTAAGAGAGGAACAATTGACAACAATCTATATATCAAAATAGAGATTAATGATTTGTTCATTGTGTTGGTCTATGTAGATGACATCTTCAGTAGTAATAATGCTTCACTGGTAAAATGGTTTGTTTCTGCCATGCAGTCTGAATTTGAGATGTCTATGATAGGGGAGCTATCATTTTTTCTTGGCTTACAAATTACTCAAAAGTCTGAAGGAATGTTTCTTTCTCAAGAAAAATATCTAAGAGAAATGTTGAAAAGGTTTCAAATGGAAGATTCTAAACCTATGAGCACACCTATAGTCATTGGATGTAAGTTAAGAAATGATGATGACTCACCTAATGTTGATCAGAGTTCATATAGGTCTATGATAGGCAGCCTATTGTACATCACAGCATCCCGTCCAGACATAATGCATGATGTTGGACTGGTAGGAAGGTATCAGGCCGCACCTAAACAGTCATTTGTTAGATGTCAAAAGAATATCCAGATACTTGAAAGGAACAGTGGACTATGGCCTATGGTATCCTAAGAATCAGAATTTTCAACTATCAGTCTATTCAGATGTTGATTGAGATAACTGCGTGGATGAAAGGAAAAGCATGAGTGGAGGTGCATTCTTCTTAGGAGATTCTCTTGTATCATGGTTGAGAAAGAAGCAAGGTTCCATTTCCTTATCAACAACAGAAGTTGAATACATTGCAGCAACCACTTTATCTACCCAAGTATTGTGGATGATTCAGACACTTGTAGACTTGGAGGTAAAATATACTGCACCGGTCCCAATTCATTGTGATAATACAAGTGCAATTAGTGTGTCAAAGAATCATGTCTTTCACTCCAAGACCAAGCATATACCCATCAAGTATCACTTCTTGAGAGACATTGATGCAGGCAAAGCAGAGCAGTGTAGCAGAACAGTTATGAGACTGGTAAGCCATAGATAAATGTTGTATCACTGTGATAAAGTTGTAAAATGAAAAGATTAATATTTGAGGGTGGTTGGGAGGTGCTAGAGAGGATTGTTGTCCTCAGAGTTTCAAGTGGGTGCTTGAACAAAGGGAGTTGTAGCTTCCATTTGGTTGTATCCAGAAAAACCAGGGTGGCAGGGTGGTGCAAGGGAGAATTGTTGTTCCGTATTATACAGGTTGGTGTCTGTGTGACTGGAAGTTGGTGCTTCCATCCAGTTGGTGCTGGAACACTTAGGGAGTTGGTGCTTCCTTCTAGTGGGTGTTAGAGAAACCAGGGAGTTGGTGCTTCCTTCTAGTAGGTGCTAGAGAAAATAGAGATTTGGTGCTCTCAGCAAGTTGCAGCTTCCAAAACAGAGGTTGTAGCCTCAAGAGGAGTTGGATATTACAAGTATGATAATGTAAAGAAAATAAAAATTACTTATCATATCAAGAAGTGGTTTTTCCCTTTATGGGTTTCCTCGAGAAATATTTGTCTTTGTATATTTCATGTGTGTGATTGATGTTTAATAATCTATTGCTTACTTCTATCCATCATTGTGATCGTCATTGAGTGTTCTGTGAAGAATTTTAAAATGGGCATAATAGTTTAAGCACAGGAACAACTGATTCACCCCCCCTCTCATTTGTTCAACAATTAGTATCAGAGTCGGTTCCTTTCATCTAAAGGTAGACCAGGAAGCTTAAACATGTCAAGCCATGAAGGAACTTCAACCAATAAGGCCCCCCTGTTGAATGGAACAAACTTTGCCTTCTGGAAAGTTAGGATGAGAACCTACATAATGGCCCTAGGTGCAGATGTCTGAGATGTGGTAGAGATTGGTTATGTAAAGCCAGTTGTACTAGCTAATAAGGATGATAAGCTAGAATTTAGCTTCAACACTAAGGCTATGAATGTTATTCTAAGTGGGTTTGCAAAAGCAGAATTTGTAAAAGTTATGCACTTAGAAACTACCAAAGAAATGTAGGACAAAATCATTAGCAGTTATGAAGGTAATGAAAAGGTAAAGGATGCCAAGCTTCAAACCTACAGAGTACAGTTTGAGAAACTAAAGATGAAAGACCATGAAACTATTGGAAAGTACTTTCTGAGAGATGAAGAACTAATAAATGCAATGAAAGCACTTGGTGAAGAAATTGAGGAACCCTCTTTAGTTCAGAAGATTTTGATATCTCTGCCAGATAGGTTCAACCCGAAGGTCTCTGCTATAGAAGAACTTAATGATCTAAAAGCCTTGGTTTTTTATCAACTTCTAGGATCGTTGACTGCATATGAAATGAGGATAGTTAAAGATAAACTCACCTCTAGAGAAGCATCATTTAAAGCAAATAAGAATGAGGATTCTGAGCCTGATGAAATTGAAGCAAAATTTGTGAGAAGACTAAAGAAAGGATCAGGAAAGTACCAAGGCAAGTTGTCCTTCAAATGTTTTAACTGTGGAAGGATAGGTCACTTTGCATCTAAGTGTACACACAAGAAGAAGGACCAGAAGTCTGAAGGTGAAGAGAAGTACAAATTCAAGCGATTTGGTAAAAAGAAAAACTTATGTGTAAACAATGATGACTCTTTAGGAGACATAGATAGTGACTCTCTTGTGAAGATAAGATTAATGACTTTATGTTAATGGCCAAAGAGGATTATGATAATAAAAGCATAGGAAGGGATGTTAATGATGAAGAAGTTGTGGTTGACTTTGAAGGAGAATTGATCAATGCTCTAGAAGAAATTGCTAGACTCGGACTCAAGAAGAAGCAAAAACAATTGTTTATACAGTTCGAAAAAGACAGTAAAAAACCTGATGAATACTTTGCCCTGCTAAAAGTAGAACTAGAAGAGGCAAACAAAATAGAAGACATTATGAAACAGCAGTTATGAGAAAAGAATACAAGATGTGAATCCTTGGAAGAAGAGGTAGTAAAAATCAGAAAATAAATGGAGAAGTTTAAAGCATTATATTTCCAAAATCTTCCAAGCATTAAAGCCTCAGAAGGATTAGCCACCATTCTAAATCAACAAAGGAATCCAAATTTGAAAACCAGTTTGAGTTATGAAGAAGGATCAAATAATGGTCAGCCAAGCAACAAAGAATCCATTAAGTTTGTCAAATATACATGCATTGACAACAATAAATATGGAGAAACAAAGGAAGATACTCAGCCACCAAGGACGAGCGAAGGAATAAGTGCCAGAACTGAAATTGTAGAACAAAGAAATAATATATCCTCTGCTCAAAGAAATCATCAGCATGGAAGAAATTGGCCTGCTCAAAGAAGACAATCATTTTCCAGGTACAAAGGAAAGCCAAAGCTCAGGGGGAGGAGCGACAGTGGCCGGTGGATCACCGATCTAGAATACCCGATGTTTGTTAGATCAGAGTCCAGACAGGAGGAGCGCGCAGAGGAGGAGATTAGACCTCAGCCATCGGATCGAACCGCGAAGGATCAGCAACGGTTAGATCCAGTGGAGTTGTAAGGAAGATAATCCCAGGAGTCAGTGAACACTCCAAAGCTGCGAAGGAATCCTGGCCGTTGGAGCCAGAGGACACGTGGCGAGTAATTGGAATTTTGTTGACTCGCAAACTAGAAGAGTCAAAGGTGAGAGTTGGAGGAACTCGCGAAATGATCTGGGTTGTTGGATCCAGAGGACATGTGGCGAGAGATCATCATTTCGTTGACTCGCGAACTGGAAGAGTCAAAGGTGAGAGTTGGAGGAACTCGCGAAATGCGAATTCACGAAATGATCTGGGTCGTTGGATCCAGAGGACACGTGGCAAGAGATCATCATTTCCCTGACTCGGGAGCTGGAGAAGTCAAAGGTAAGAGTTGTAGGAACTCGCGATATGCAAAGTTGTGAAATGATCTGGATCATCTGATCACCAAGGATCTGGACCGTTGATCTGATATGAAGTCAAAATCCACGATATTGATCGCAGTGGTCGATTAGAGAGAGAGACCTTGACCCCGTTGATCTGATATGAAGTCATTTCCGAGTTTCGCGTATCAGGAGTTTGGGGGCAACTCACAACAGGAGTTCGCGATATGCGAAATCGTGAAGCACTCTTTTGCTTGACCCATGATCATAGCTTGTGGTCACATCAGAGAAAGAGAAGTGAAGGAGCTAGCACTGCTAGGCTCCATTTCGGAGTTTCGCGTATCGTGAGTTTGGAAGCAACTCACAGCAAGAGGTCGCAATATGCGAAATCGCAAAGCACCCTCGTGCTTGGCCCTTGATCACAGCTAGTGGTCACATCAGCGGGAGAGAAGGGAAGGAGCTAGCAATGCTAGGCTCCATTTCGGAGCTTCACGAGTCAGGAAAACCAAGGTGACTCGCAGCTAATCACCCGAAATACGAAATCGTGAAATGACTATTGGTTAGGCATACGGTCACCGCCAATGGTCATGTGAAAGGAAGGGGCTTAGCCAAAAAAGCTAAAATCCCACTGTGTAGTTTTCTCAAGAAAGGAAAAAGCGCCAAAGGGATGAGCGCACGAAGGTTCTCTCAGTAACTGCTATAGACGAACTGATTGTAACTGCAGAAATCCACTGATGGTTTCAGCCAGAGAATTCAACTAGGCTGCAAGGTGATTGTCAGAGAAGTTGAAGAGTCTCGAGGTATCTGACAGTGGTATAAAGACTCATCATAGAGACGATTGACAGATGAAAAAGGGTCGAAGACGGTAGCTGCTAGAGAAGCCAAAGAATCTCGGCATAACGGCCATGGATGTAGAACAGACTCGATGTAATCGCCAGAGGGGACGAAGAGTTATGTTGATGATCTAGCAGAGGACTGGGCATGATAAATATACACAAAACAGAGAAGAGGATGTTGCTTTTGTAGAGAGTTATTCATGCGGGTAAAAGCAGGTTGTGTACAGCTGTTGAATCGTACAGAAGAGGCATAGCACATAGAACAAAAATGCATATCTGAGGGAGGAAGAGGAAGGAAGAGGTGTGCGTGCAGAGACAGATCAGAAGAACAGAAAGCGTATCATACGCGAGGAGAGAGACATTAATGCAGGCAAAGCATAGCAGTGTAGCAGAACAGTGATAACACTGGTAAGCCATAGATAAATGATGTATCACTGTGATAAAGTTGTAAAAGGCAAAGATTAATATTTCAAGGTGGTTGGGAGGTGTTAGGGAGGACTGTTGTCCTCAGAATTTCAAGTGAGTTCTTGAACACATAGAGTTGTAGCTTCCATCTGGTTGCAGCCAGAAAAACCAGGGTGGTAGGGTGGTGCAAGGGAGAACTATTGTTCCCTGTTATACAGGTTGGTGCCTGTGTGACTAGAATTTGGTGCTTCCATCCAGTTGGTGTTGGAACACTTAGGGAGTTGGTGCTTTCTTCTTGTGGGTGCTAGAGAAACTAGGGAGTTGATGCTTCCTTCTAGTAGGTGCTAGAGAAAACAAAGAGTTGGTGCTCTCAGCAAGTTGCAGCGTGCAAAACAGAAGTTGTAGCCTCAAGAGGAGTTGGAGCTCACATGATAATGTAAAGAAAATAAAGATTACTTATCATATCAAGAAGAAAAGGTTTTTCCCTTTATGGGTTTCCTCGGAAAATATGTCTCTGTATATTTCATGTGTGATTGATGTTTAAAATTCTATTGCTTACTTCTATGCATCATTGTGATCGTCATTGAGTGTTCTGTGAAGAGTTTAAAATGGACATAATAGTTTAAGCACGGGAACCACTGATTCACCCCCCCCCCTCCAGTTGTTCAATAGCTTCCACACTTATCTATGATATCCACTTTTGGAGTTTAATAGCTTAATAAAGGGGGTGTCCTAGCCCATGAGAATATATCTTTTGACAAATTGCCCAGATTGTTGTCAAATCAGTGTTAGTTGATGCAAAATGGCTAGGGGGTTTCATAATTGTTGCCATAACAAAATTTTTGACAATTATTAAGGTAGTTATGGTTGTTGCAAATTTGTCACCTTAAAACCCTAACCGCATTTTAACCAAACATTATGAGGAACATCGTACCATTGTTACTTGAGCAATTTGGTTATCTGGGAAGAGTAAGATTAGTGAAGGAACATGGTGAGGAATTCCTTGCACATAAGGCTAAGCTTTATTTGTTTTAAAGATATTTTAAAATAGGTGTTTGCATGAGAAGGACAAGTGGCACATCAAGCTCTCACACTTGGTCAAAGAAGATTATTTCAAGAGGGTGTGTTTCCTAAGAGGATGAAAAATAGTATCAAGCACTCACTCAAGGACATGGTCTTGCATATGTTATTATTTTCAAGGAGTGACTTGTGTTGAAAGGCTTGTAAACTTCTATTTTAATATTATTGCTTGGAGGAAGGATCAAAAATTACAAATTCAACAAATTTACCAAAACATTCCCAACTTACAAATCTGCTTACAACCTACTATATGGCATACTAATGTCATGCATATGGATTGTACAGTCTCCTGACATCGGCTGTATGGACCTGCAACCTACCCAGAAAAACTCGCACATGTGACCTACATGTACGACCCGCACGTGTGACATATTTTCTCCCTTGTTTTGGTTGTACGAACCTTTTTTCTCCCACGTGTGGTTGTATGGCCTGTTCATGTGTGTGGCATGTCTTCTCCTCACACATGTGGTTGTCCTAGGCCAAATTTGCCAAAGTGCAGAATTTTCTTGCTGAAATTTCCACCCAATCTCCTTAGCACAAGTGTTCACTCACTTATGCCAACTTTATAATGTCACAATAAGACATCCTAGTGTCTCCTCACGTCGCCTCTCCTTTTATAGGAATCTAACGAGTGAGTTTAAGAACCCCTTTTAAATTCAACATTAAATTAGAATTGTTTAATCACCCATGTAGATGTGAAGCCCCTGTTGATATTATGGTAGTTGCGGGAGGTATTTACCTCCACATATAAACCTGACAAGAATAGAATATTCCAAGAAGCAAGAAGAAACCCTAATGAGTTGGCTAATAACCCTAGAAGACATGTCGGCTCAAGAGGATAAATTGTATTAAGTTATTAGCCTCCAAGAGAAGAAGTTGGCCAGAAGAAATAATATATATTGAACAGACAGATACCCAGAATGAGAAGTCGGCCCAAGCAGTTAGCCATAACTAGTATAAATACAATAGGCCAGTCTTCATTCTGGCATGCATTCTCAGAACTGCAGAGCAGCACTTGTGCACACTGCAGTTGCCCAATTTGTGCGCAGGTTTGGAGGAGAGTTGTCGTTACAACTGTTGTAGCTAGCAAATTACGCTTTGGCTTGGACTATCTCTTGGTTATGGTTTGGACTATCTGATCAGCTCTTGCTTGATGCGCTATCCTTGGGGAAAGGTGTGCTACCCTTTGTTTGGCTATCTAGCCTAGGGTTTGCTTCAGGAGTGATTCTCTATCAAGGTTAAGGTGCTCGAAGGGTGGCTTCGGCCTATGGTTGGGTGACAATAGTGATATTTTCAATGGTAAAACGAGCACACCTATTATTCTAACAGGTTATGGGCCCACACCTCCTTCATTCAGTCTAACCGCTGAAAGGAAGCATAGCCATAAGGATATTAAGCTCGTTGAAGAATTGTCGCTAGGGTTTCTAACAGGAGCAATCACCAGAGCATTGTCGCTAAGGTTATTAGCAAGTGCAATTGCAGAAACCCTAATCCTCTCATTGAGGCACCTTAAGTGAAGGGATTGACCTAATTTTCAGATAGACTAGTGCGCCCTAGCCTAGCGCATCTCCTAGTATTATCAGCAAGCCAAGACGTCAAGTTTGAGTTTTCAATCAAATCTAGGGTTGACCAAGTCAAAGAAGCCATGACCTACTCCATGAAGTCAGAAAACAAGTTAGATGGAGCTTCTAACTTCAGAACGTGGAAGACAAAGATTGACCTCATTCTTGCCAAGAATAAAGTGTTGGATATCGCGAAAGGAAAAATCGTGAAACCAAAGTTTGAAGAAGGAAAAGAGAAAGAACCACAGAACATTGCAGTTATGGAAAAGTTCAAAGACGGAGACATCAATGCCATGAGTATTATAGTGGACTCTATAAAAGACCACTTGATACCCTACATCTCTCATCTTGACTCATCGAAGAAGATGTGTGATGCCCTAACAAACCTCTTCTCAGTCAGAAACATTGGACAAGTAATGAGTCTGAAGAATGAGCTCTGTGACATGAAGATGAATGATGATGACAGCATAACAT
>JZKD02S2074716.1:0-22613 GCA_000966675.3 Picea glauca
TTCAGGTGTCTTCTCTGTTACAAAATTTTTCAATACTTCCATGATCTCCCCTTTTAAACCCTCCATCATATCTTGTAGTTCATATTTTGTTACTATCTTCTTTTGTAAATCATTTGTGTCCCTAATCATTTATTCACCTTCATCAAGAGTCCAAGTAGGATTGTATGGAGGTTTATTTGGTGTAGAAGGTCCCTTTTTGGGTGGCATGCTGGCCAAGTATCACTTTTGAACCTTGATTTTGAGGTGGTTCTGCTAGACAATCTTTGTTCTGTTGTATCTCCCAAGTTTCGACCCTTCTGGGTATGAAACTTTCTTTCATGTAGTTCTCTAATATTTCTTCTCTACAATGCCATGGGTCTGATCAAAATTGGATGTGCCAAGTGGAATTTACAGTAACTTCCCCACAACTTGCCGATTTTTGGCCTTTCCAAGAGATCTCACTTGTATAGCGTGCCCCACACAAAATAATTGATATAAAATTATGAAACTCTCACCATAAATACTATAGACTATTTGTGATCCAATGAAACTAGTCCCACTCAATTTGGATACTCTAGGAAGAAGCTATGATTGTTTTACCTGGAAAACCTTCTTGAGACTAGTCAGATACCCTATCTTACACATGGTGTATCTACAAATTTAAGATGACCTAGAAGATGAAATTTTTACCACATATACCTTACTAATTTTTGTAAATAGCCTTCGGAGTTCAGGGTCTGAAACATTACAAAATTTTTTTTATAGTGAAAATTCCAGAATGACTCAGTTTAGGATGATTCCATAACCCTATCTTGTATAGGCTGTATCTCTGAAAGTATAAGGCCTCAGGAGATGAATTTTGAACCCAACGTACCTTGATCCATCTACTAAATATCCATCAAGTTGTTCCTTTTGAAACATTGTATAAAACATGTTATAGTGAAAATGCCAAGGTGTCTTAGATGTAGCAGCGAAACCCTAAGACCTTGAGCTCTGATATCAATATAGCATAGAAAAACCTTAGAAAAACCTTAGAAAAAGTAATCAACACCTTGAAAAGGAGATAATTTCAGATAATAAGTCTCTTCGAGGGGGAAACCTCCTTTTACCCCACTTAAATGTTCAAGTACAAGATGATCCAAAATGAAAATGTCTCCTTGGTATGTATAAGAGACTAGGAGGTATAATTACAACTAATGGCCTAAAGCCGACATAAATAAAATAACATTACTAATATAATATGCCCCAATTAAGGGGTAATGAGCCAATATTAGGGCTTAAAAATATTTGACCTGGGTCGATGATTGGTGGGCAGAGTTCCCACAAGGGATTCCAAATCCCTTTAATCTCTCTCTCTCTCTCTCTCTCTCTCTCTCTATGTATATATATATATATATTGAATGAGTTGGAAGGTGACATGGTGATGCAGGAGCATCGTTCCATCTTAGCATGTGCCAACTAATTAACACACGTGGTGTGCATTCAAGGAAGGAGAGGCGTCACCCTCTCATTTTTCATTTTTTTTTCCTCGAGAATCTAAGGTGTGATCCAAGAATTAATTAAAGAAAATATGGAAAATCCATATCGTGCTTTCACACAATCTAGAGATAAGGTCGCCATTAATAGGATGACGGGAAAATAGATCTGCATCCGATTTGGAGTAGAATTGCCATCATTGTAATTTGGCCTTTTGATGAACATTTGGGATGGTTATTTGACACCATTAGTTATCTTGCGAGGGAAGCTCATAGATCCCTCTTGTATAAATCTTTGTATTGTAAGAAAAGTAGAGATTAGACCGCAATAGGTTAGGTGGGGAATGTTAGATGATAGAAGGTTAGCCAGGATAAAGTTAACCAGAAAAAAAATACAGTGAACCGAGACTCAGTTGTAGCTCAGAATCCACCATTGTAAATTGGCATTCCACCATTAATAGAAAATGACATTTTTTTTNTGGAGGTTTATTTGGTGTAGAAGGTCCCTTTTTGGGTGGCATGCTGGCCAAGTATCACTTTTGAACCTTGATTTTGAGGTGGTTCTGCTAGACAATCTTTGTTCTGTTGTATCTCACAAGTTTCGACCCTTCTGGGTATGAAACTTTATTTCATGTAGTTCTCTAATATTGCTTCTCTATAATTCCATGGGTCTGATCAAAATTGGATGTGCCAAGTGGAATTTACAGTAACTTCCCCACAACTTGCCGATTTTTGGCCTTTCCAAGAGATCTCACTTGTATAGTGTGCCCCACACAAAATAATTGATATAAAATTATGAAACTCTCACCATAAATACTACAGACTGTTTGTGATCCAATGAAACTAGTCCCACTCAATTTGGATACTCTAGGAAGAAGCTATGATTGTTTTACCTAGAAAACCTTCTTGAGACTAGTCAGATACCCTATCTTACACATGGTGTATCTACAAATTTAAGATGACCCAGAAGATGAAATTTTTACCACATATACCTTACTAATTTTTGTAAATAGCCTTCGGAGTTCAGGGTCTGAAACATTACAATTTTTTTTTTATAGTGAAAATTACAGAATGACTCAGTTTAGGATGATTCCAGAACCCTATCTTGTATAGGCTGTATCTCTGAAAGTATAAGGCCTCAGGAGATGAATTTTTAACCCAACGTACCTTGATCCATCTACTAAATATCCATCAAGCTGTTCCTTTTGAAACATTGTATAAAACATGTTATAGTGAAAATGCCAAGGTGTCTTAGATGTAGCAGCGAAACCCTAAGACCTTGAGATCTGATACCATATGTTAAGAACCAAATATCAATATAGCATAGAAAAAACTTAGAAAAAGTAATCAACACCTTGAAAAGGAGATAATTTCAGATAATAAGCCTCTTCGAGGGGGAAACCTCCTTTTACCCCACTTAAATGTTCAAGTACAAGATGATCCAAAATGAAAATTTCTCCTTGGTATGTATAAGAGACTAGGAGGTATAATTACAACTAATGGCCTAAAGCCGACATAAATAAAATAACATTACTAATATAATATGCCCCAATTAAGGGGTAATGAGCCAATATTAGGGCTTAAAAATATTTGACCTGGGTCGATGATTGGTGGGCAGAGTTCCCACAAGGGATTCCAAATCCCTTTAATCTCTCTCTCTCTCTCTCTCTCTCTCTCTCTATGTATATATATATATATATTGAATGAGTTGGAAGGTGACATGGTGATGCAGGAGCATCGTTCCATCTTAGCATGTGCCAACTAATTAACACACGTGGTGTGCATTCAAGGAAGGAGAGGCGTCACCCTCTCATTTTTCATTTTTTTTTCCTCGAGAATCTAAGGTGTGATCCAAGAATTAATTAAAGAAAATATGGAAAATCCATATCGTGCTTTCACACAATCTAGAGATAAGGTCGCCATTAATAGGATGACGGGAAAATAGATCTGCATCCGATTTGGAGTAGAATTGCCATCATTGTAATTTGGCCTTTTGATGAACATTTGGGATGGTTATTTGACACCATTAGTTATCTTGCGAGGGAAGCTCATAGATCCCTCTTGTATAAATCTTTGTATTGTAAGAAAAGTAGAGATTAGACCGCAATAGGTTAGGTGGGGAATGTTAGATGATAGAAGGTTAGCCAGGATAAAGTTAACCAGAAAAAAAATACAGTGAACCGAGACTCAGTTGTAGCTCAGAATCCACCATTGTAAATTGGCATTCCACCATTAATAGAAAATGACATTTTTTTTCTGTTTTATCTTTCTGCATAATGGATACTGTGTTTTGAATGTCTTTCACATGCATTTGAGTTGTAGATGAATATTAGAAATTGTTTGTAGGGATAGAGATACAATTTTCTATCTGAGAGTGTGTTGAGTTAAGTCTGGTTCTCTAGGCTAAGTGCAAGGATTGCGTGACAGAGATGGAAAAATATGTAAGACAATGCAAGGAGTGCATGTATTAACTTGGTGGAGTCAGAATAGAAGTTTCTAGGAGGGCACACCAGATTAATTTGCAAACTCAGAGAGAAATTTCAAATCGGTTAAGTCCCTTGAAAATAAGGACTGTGTGGAGAAAGGCACAAATCAGAGTTACTGAACACTCTGGGATACTCTACCAGGAGGGCATCGAGCTTGCATGAGCATACCTAGGAACTACACTATTGAGGGTGTAGAAGAATACCAGAATTGCTGAACATTCTGGTGAAGGAAGGCTTTGCAAGAAGCACATCGACAAAGGAAAGGAGGTGCCTTAAAACCTTTCCATAAGGCCGAGGGAGAAACCATTGAAGAACTGAGCCAATCACAAGGAGTGACCCTAAGGTGTTGTGAATTCACCTTATAATCTCAGGAGGAAGGGCGAGAAGTTGTTAGAAGGGCATGAGAAGCTCACAGAGAAACTTGGAACCTTGAACGTTTTCAAGCCGAGAAAAGTTGCAGGAGAGTTGCGCAAATTTCTACAAGGGGTGTAGAAAGTCTTCGAGAACAACCTAAGTCTCGAAAGGAGAATTCACGCTAAGTGTGCAAAAAATTCGAGGACTTGCCGAAGTCCCGAAGATAGAGAGGTCACCCATTGAGGAGGAGATAGGTGGCAGAAGATTGAGAGGTTCAGAGAGAAATAACTTCAGGAGGTTTACCAGAAGAAACTAGAGGATCTTCGTGAAGTCGCAAAGAGAAATTTCAATCTAGGTCATTGGATCTGGAAGGATGCATGGCAAGGGATCAATGCATTGCTGATTCATGATCGGAGAAAGAAAAATTGAGAGAAGAGAGGACTCGCAAAGTCTAAACTCGCGATTCGATCACAATCGTTGATCGAGAGAAGAATGAGGGCCATAAATCTTGTCCTAGAGTATTCACCGATTCAAAAATTTGGAAAAGAAGGAAGCATCTCGTGAAAGTCCCAAAGTGTGGGGTCGCGAAGGGAGTTGGCCCACGGTCCTAGTCTATGGTCACATCAAGGGAGGAGCTTAGCACCGAGAGCTAATATCATTGGCGTAAGAGTTAAAAGCGCTAAGGAGAGGGTCCGCAGGTGCCACATAGTGGTTGTCGAGGAGGTAAAAAGGGGGACATGTGTCATGTTGAAAATGGTTCTATCAGGAGCCTGACGAGTCATTCAACTTGATTTATTAAATGATCCTAGACAGGGAGGTCGCGTCAGCCCCGAAGGCGTTAGAGGGGAGCATTGACACCAAGTGGTATCAAAGATTGACTTCGTTTGTAGAGTGTGGGCGAAGGGAGATGAAAGAGATAGTCTAATACCAAGTGGTATTAGAGATTGATTTCTCTTAGCGGAGGGAAAGAGACAAAGTAGCCAATGTAGAATTGATTTTTGCAAGCCGGGGAGATAGGGTGTGATGCTCTGTTGGAACTATTGCAAGGCATGCAACAGATGATAAAGAATCCAGGTGGGCTGTAGATGAAACAAGATGGCCATCAAAGGTCATACGTGTGAACGAGGAAGATTCCACTTGCATAAGAGAAAGGTAGAGATGGAAAAGGAGCTCAGTGAAATCTGAGTGCAGATGGAGAGGATTGCATTTAATATGCAACAAGAGCCAAAGGTACACCAGAGGTACGAATGGTCTTTGAAGAGGACAACCAGATGGCCTGTTTAGAATTTATTGGCTAGGAGGCAACAACAGATGTTAAAGAGGTGGCGGAGGCATGCTGAAAACCTCGATCATAAGGAAAAGAGATCTAGAAAGAGTCTCATAGATTGCTAGGTGGGAAATGAGAAGGGATTAGTGGATCTCGTAAACTTTCAGGTGGGCAAGGGAGAAGAGGTGAGATCAGCTGGGAGTTCATTGGCAGATGAAGAGGAGTCAAAAGAAAAACCTCACTTAGAGGGAGATTCACGCAAAACTGTGAGCCGTGTGAATGAAGACGATGACAAGTTAGAATCTTTCATCACAATGAAGGAGGAGGATCATAGAGACGTTCTGATCATTGGAGGATTTGAAATATTCCTACCAAGCGAACAAGGAGAGGCTATCACAGATGTTGTAGGTGTGACATGGAGACAACCAGAAGATATTGTCAAGGAGGAGAATGAACAATTACTTATGTTTGTCTCAATAGAAGGAGAATATCATTTATTAGGATCGCTTGATGTTTCCATCCGGGAAGCTGAACAGGATATGACTGCATCACTGGAGTTTTCAGTAGAAGAAGAAGCAAACAACATAGACCTTGCTGATTTGTGTGAGGAATTTGAAGCTCTTGAAAGGAGAGTGGAAATGCAAGGAATTCATATCCAACAGGATAAGTTGGAAGCAGATGAAGGACCACACCAACATGAGGAGTAGCTGGAGGAATATGGAATAGGAACAACAGAAGGAATGACAGGAGAGGATCTATCAGGAGTAGTGGTAGTTGAGCAGTAGTTTGGTATGAAGATTGCAGAAGTGGAGGATGCAATAGAGTGGCAAGCTAAGGCCACAAAGGAAGAAGATGTCTTTGGAAGCCAGTGTGAATTTCCCATTGACAAGGAAGGATTGCAACGATCTAGTCTGCAACAGAAGAAGCAACCGATGGAGAAACTGGACAGGGTGATAGAGGATATAAGGAAGCTGGATTCAACAGAGGAATCAGTCAACATGAGGAAGCTAGATGAGAAGAAACTTGCATGAGAAGCGGGGAAGTTGCAGGAGCAACAATTGAGAAGTAGAGGAGTTGGGAGACAACTCCAAGAGAAAATTTGGGATCCAGGTGGATTTCAGCCACGTTGGAAAGCTCATGATTTTTCTGCTGTGGACTATGATGTAGGAGCATCGATCCACCTTAGCACACACTAACTAATTAACACACGTGGTGTGCATTCAAGGAAGGAGAGGTGCCGCCCTATAATTTTTCATTTTTTTTCCCTCAAGAATCCAAGGCATGATCCAGACATTAATTGAAGACAAGATGGAAGAGCCAGATCATGATTTTTCACAAGCTGGAAATAAGGTCCCCGTTAATAGGTTGACAGGAAAATAGATCTGCATCCAATTTGGAGCAGAATTGCCATCATTGTAATTTGGCCTTTCGATGAGCATTTGGGATGGTGATTTGACACCATTAGTTAGCTTGCAAGGGAAGTTCATAGAACCCTCTTGTATAAATATTTTTATTGTAATAAAAGCAGAGGTTAGACCATAATAGGTTAGGTGGGGACTGTTAGATGATAGGAGGTTAGCCAAGAAAAAAAATATAGTGAGATGAGACTCAGTTGTAGCTTGGACTCCACCATTGTAAATTGGCATTCCACCATTAATAGAAAATGACAGTTTTTCCTATTTTATCTTTTTGCGTAATGGATACTATGTTTTGAATGTATTTTACATGCATTTGAGTTGTAGATGAATGTTAGAAATCGTATGTAGGGATAGAGATACAGTTTTCTATCCGAGAGTGTGTTGAGTTAAGTTTGGTTTTCTAGGCTAAGTGCAAGGAGTGCGTAACAGAGCTAGAAAACTCTGTAAGCCAATGAAAGGAGTGCATGTCTGAACTTGGTGGAGTCAGAAGAGAATTTTCCAGGAGGGCACACTAGATTAATTTGTAGACTCAAGGAGAAATTTCAAGGCAGTTAAGTCCCTTGAAAATAAGGACTGTGTGGAGAAAGGAACAACTCAGAGTTACAGAACACTCTGGGATACTCTGCTAGGAGGGCATTGAGCTTGTGTGAGCATACCCAAGAACTACACTACTGAGGGTGTAGAAGAATCCAGTAGTTGCTGAACATTCTAGTGAAGGAAGGCTTTGCAAGAAGCGCATCGACAAAGGAAAGGAGGTGCCTTAAAACCTTTTCATAAGGACAAGGGAGAAGCCATCGAAGAACTAATAAAATTGCAAGGAGTGCACCTAAGGTGTTGTGAATTTTTATTATAATATCATGAGGAAGGGAGAAAAGTTGCGAGGAGGGCACGAGAAAATCGCAGAGAAACTTGGAACCTTGAAGGTTTTCAAGTCGAGCAAAGTCGTAGAAGAGTTGCATAGATTTTTGAAAGGGGTGCATAAAGTCTTCGAGAACAACCTAAGTCTCGAAAGGAGAATTTGTGCTAAGTGTGAAAATAAGTTGAGGACTTGTCGAAGTTTCAAATATGGAGAGGTCACCCATTGTCGAGGATGAGATAGGTGGCAGAATATCAAGGGGATTAGAGATAAAGAACTTCGAGAGGTCTACCAGAAGCAACCAGAGGATCTTCACGAAGTCATGAAGAGAGATTTCAATCCAAACCGTTGGATCTGGAAGGACACATGGAAATGGATCAATGCATCTCTAATTCATGATCATAGAAAGAAGAATCGAGAGAAGAGAGGACTCATGAATTATGAACTCATGATTCGATCACAATCATTGATCGAGAGAAGAACAAGGACCGTAGATCTGGTCCCAGAGTATTCACCGATTCAGAAATTGGGACAAGAAGAAGAAACTTGTGAAAGTCTCAAAGTGCAGGGTCGCAAAGGGAGTTAGCCCATGATCGTAGTCCATGGTCACATCAAGGGAGGATCTTAGCACCAAGAGCTAAGATCGTTGGTGTAAGATTTAGAAGTGTTAAGGAGAGGGTCCACAGGTGCCACATAGTAGGTGTCGAGGAGGTAAAAAGGGGGACCTATGTCAAGTTGAAAATAGTTCCATCAGGAGCCTGACGAGTCATTCGACTCGATGAATTGAATGATCCTATATCGAGAGGTCACGTCATCCTAGAAGGAGTTGGAGGGGAGGGTTGAAACCATATGGAAGCCACATAGGTAGAAAACACAACCAAGGTATCCACGTGGTGATGGTTAACTTGGCCCTGGTTCATGTGTGGGGATGAGTCAGGCCTAAAACCCTATGTCGACACCTTTAAATGATAGTCATCAAATTTATGGTTCGAGGAATCTAGGCCATATATCATCGCATACACCTAAGGGGTGGTTAATCCCGTAATTATATTAATTTAATGCCTCATAATAACCAGGGTTAAGTTGATTAATCACTTCGTAATCTCCAGAATGAGATTTCTCGAAGTAACACCACGACAGAAAGTCCTGGTATCCCTATATCTGGGAGAATGTGTCATTCGAATAATTTTTCATGTGTTAGGCTAGTATCGACCATGTACCAGGGTGGAGGCCAACACATCCATAGAGAATAACACTTGTCAACACATGGTTGATTAGTAAGGAAAAGGGTGGACCCCATCAACCTACAACCTTGAGACAAGTACGATAGATTTGATCCCATTGGATCTATAGGTGGGTTGATCTCATTCGTGGATGTAACATACCCACTATGGCCTAATATATTTTTCTCCTTTTTCTCGAGGGACAGAATTCCCGAGTTCCTACGAGGTCCTAGCGCAGGCTAGCTCTTCCTGTCGGAACCTTCACTAAACCAATCCAACAATTCTTTCATTGAAAACCCGTCGTGTAAGACTCAAGCACCAAGCGCGGGCTTCACCTCCATGTGATCATTGATTATGACCTTGGGCCAAGCCAAGAGGCACCTTTCACAATTCACAACTTAGCGATGCCCAAGAGTCAAGTCCTTCGACTCTTCAAATCTCGAAATCCAAAATCGTACCTTCATTGAGATCGAAGACTGTGAATCTCCCCCTAATCCGACAGTGCTGGCCATATTGGGATTTTGGTAATTGGGAGTTCGAAATGCAAGAGAGTTGAGTATTTCGACTCTTCAAACCCCGAAACCCGATACGCGAGTTCTTGTATGAGATCCAACGACTCACGGGATTTTGGAGCTTTCCCCAAACTTGGACCACTCACCATGTGTCTCCCCTGATGGATAGTCCAGATCCTTTCAGGACTCCTCTTTTCTGTCACATGACCTTGTCCTGTGACCTAAGGCTCATCCTCCGAGCGCATCGGGGTTTCGCGTACCGATATTTCATGACTGGAGAAGACGAGGGGTCTTTCCCTTTGGTTTCCCCAGGTGCCAAAACGCAGAAATGCCGAAACCTATTCACACCAAACTGATTCAGAGTTTCTCATATTGAGACTTCGTGGATTGCGAAGACGAGGGGTATCGCCCTTTGGTTTCCTGGGTGCCGAAACGCTGAAATCTATTCATACTAAACTTATTCGGAGTTTCGCATACCGAGACTTCGTGGCTTGTGAAGACGAAGGGTATCGCCCTTTGGTTTCCTGGGTGATGAAATGCTGAAATGCTGAAATCTATTCACACCAAACTGATGGTCCAGATCACTCATGTATCAATGACCATGATCAGGTCATGATTTCATGAATCGTGAGATCGTGCAATCCTACCCTTTGACCACTCTAGGTTGTGGGTCAACGAAATGTTACCTGACTGCCATGTGTCCTGTGTCGATGGATGGATTTGAATACTTCAGGACTTTTAGGACATTACCAAATCCATTCTCTTGCCTATGAAAGGATAAAATCGATGGGCAATAGAGCTCCAACAGATCCTTCAGAGGGTTCTTGGGTAAATTATCCCCAGGCTTGGTGACTTGACTAAAAATCCTTCCTAATTCACCGAGCTATAAACTATGTGGTAAGGGTAAAGTAAACTTGTGGGTTTACTATCATGGTAGTCCTTTCAAGGGACTCACTCCAGCTATGGGGTGCGAGGAAACTTCCCAGAAGGAGGTGCCTTCAGGAAATCACACCAGGGCATAGCGTGAGTCAAGTAGATGGGACAATTCTCAAGGGAATGGACTTGTATTATGAACTTATTCATTCTATACATAATCGATTATGATTATACCAATATAAGCGTGCATCCATTACCTCAAATCAAAACACAAGGAAAACACTTCTATACAAAAACCATTTATGAGCGTATAAAACATGAGAATGCATTCAGGATATGCAATTCAAAATAAAATACATAACACTTATCAGAAACATCAGACATGAAGCGAATGTCAAGAGGGGTGCTCGTTTCCACCCAACCATAGGCTTAGTGAATCTAGACAGATTTACCACTAGCCATCCTGAGATAGACCATGATGCTTGGAGATTTAGTCTCCTACTTCCAGCTCAACGAAAGTCAATAATGAAGGTTTTCTCCCCCTTCTCCACTATTTAGGGCCCTCTATATTTCCAGAGTTCCTTTTATTTTCCCTTCTTCCCTCCAAGTCGCGCATCCTCTCTCCCTTATCCCCACACTTCCTTTCTTGCCTTGTTCTGCAAGATTGTGTGTGGCACGAATTTCCCCATCCGTGGTCAAGTCCGGGAGATGTTACGGATGGGTGGTTCACCCCCATCCCCTTATTAACTCTTGAGGAGCCTCCCCACCTACCAATCTGACGGGAAATCCATTCCAGGGTCAGAGAGTTGCTTTGGTCTTTGAGAAAGTATAAACCAGTACGGTATTGGTTCGGTGGAAGTTAATGCAACCATTCCAGGTCCCTTCCACCACCTCTCATTAGCCATCGTGGTCTCTTTTAGCACATCCCCCTCCTAGCATCCATGCAACACATAATCATAACATAATTTACATTCATCGACCTTTTATACAAAGGTCTATCAAATCAAACATTCACATCCTTTGAGTTTTCCATAGTTCTTGGCCAATATAGTTATTTTTACAGACTGGGGGAAATAGGGTGTTGCAATTCCCTCCCCCTTAAAGGAACATCATCCTCGATGTTCTATCTATCAATATGACATGTATGTACAGAAGTAAACAAAATTGGATATGTCTATTTCATGACATCTTCCATTGCCCATGTAGCCTCATCTGGGCCAAAATGTTTCCACTGCACCTTGACCTGTGCAATGGTTCGGTTCCTGAGTGGGGTTTCCTTTCTGTCTAATATGCATTGAGGTTCTGGAAGGAATTCTCCCTCCGATTCCACCTAGATCACAGACCAATCAATTATATGATTAGAATCGTGTACATATTTCTTCAATAATGAAACATGGAAAACATTATGTGCTTTTACTGTGGGAGGAAGTACTAGCCTATAGGCTACAGGTCCCACTCTATCTAGAACTTCAAAGGGTCTACAATATCGAGGTTACAACTTGGCACAAGCTCCCATCCCCAGGGAACTCTTCCTGGGCCTAACCCTGAGATATACGTGGTCTCCCATATTGAATTCTCTTGGATTTATCTTTTGGTCGATGTAACTTTTCTGTCTGTTCTGAGCAACCTTCAGATTTTGTTTAATCTGAATCACTTGTTGTTCCATTTATTTCAACATGTCGGGTCCAATAGTAATTTTCTTTACTGGGTTACTCCAACTGACTGAAGTGTTGCACGGTCTACCATAGAGGACTTCGAAAGGACTTGTTTTTAGGGATTCTTGGTAGCCATTGTTGTAGGAGAATTCCACCAGTGGTAGGTAATCTTCCCACTTTTTAGGTTGATGCATTACATGCATCCTTAGCATGTCTTCCAATATTTGGGTCACTCTTTCTGTCTATCCATCGGTTTGAGGATGATAGGCTATGCTAAACAATAATTTGGTCTCCAGACCAACCATCAAGGATTTCCAAAAGTTGGAAGTAAATCTTGTGTCTCTGTCAGACACAATCTCTTTAGGCATACCATGTAGTTTGAATATCTCCTTCATGAATATGCTGGTGATATCTATTATCTTGCAAGTTGATTTGATGGGGATAAAATGGGCGGACTTGCTCAATTTATCCACCACTACCATGATGGCATCATTCTATTTGGTCGATGTTGGTAATCCAGTGATGAAGTCCATGGAAATGGTTTCCCATTTCCATTCTGAGATTGGTAGAGGTTGTAATAATCCTGCTGGGTGCCGGTGTTCTGCTTTAACCTGTTGGAATTCTAGGCACTTAGCTAAATAGTTAGCTATGCATTTCTTTAACCCAAGCCAATAGAATTGTTTCCTAGTGGCCGTGATCATCTTCTGATATCCCGGGTGACCATTATATGGTATTTTATGTAGTTCATCCATTATGAACCTCTTCAAGTCATCACAATCTGGAATATACAATCTATTTTTGTACATTAGCAGACCTCCATCTATCATTTGGTAGCCTTCATACTTTATTCCTGTGGGTTNTAGATGTTCTTCTCCACAACCCCAAAATTTCAAGGGTTCTCTCTTTGAGTTATCGATCTTTCCTAGGGTAGATCCAAAAGGTTTATTTCCACCATGGGAGGGGAAATTCTGCTGGTGTACACTTCGGGCTAGGAAGCGCATCCTTGATTTATTTTTATAGTTTTTAAATCTTGGGGATTTAAATCCATTTTTCTGGAATCCCAAACTATTCTTCTACTTCCAACCTTCACGAGGTTCTGTCCGTTGCCCAAGATGTTCATGACAATATCTTTCCTTTCGGATAATGTCTTCTAGGGTCTTTAGCTCATCAAACTCAATCCTGTTATGATAGTCCTTAGGTAGTCCAATGATGAATCATTGCACCTTTACCTTTTATGCTTTTATATAGGGTACGTACCTCAGCAACTTGAGGAATCTACTGACATATTCCTCTATGGCGAGTTTCCCCATCTTGAGTTCATAGAATTCTTTAGTATTTTCGTCGAAATACTTTTTCGACAGATACTTCTTCCTTAAGTACTTCTGTTATCCACAATTTTATTCATCGTGATGATGTTATGATGATGGAAAATCAAGCTCTTCACTAAGAACACTTTCCTGAGAAAAGTTACCTTTGTCTGCTTCCAAAGATCATGCTTTTAAAGGAGGTTCGCAGGCTACCTATATATTTGCCTGCGAGAATGCCTGATTCTTGCAGGCTGCATTAAGCTGGAGTGCGAGGGGTTCGCACTGTACCTAACTCTCAGGGTGCGAACATCTTATAAAGGAAGAAAAAGATGAAGTTCTCGAGCCTTCTAGAAGGGAATCTTCTAGAAGGATGAGTTGGAATTCGAATGGTTATCTAAGTACTGGCTTTCCTGATATCTTGGGATCATTTCCTATCCANTGTTCTAGATCCAGGTGGATCTAGGGAGATCGGTTTGTGTCCGCACTTATGGATTAATCCTGAAACAAAATTGGCGACTCAACTGGGGATCTATTCCATTTTTCTTTATGGTTTTTGAAATTTATGTGGCCATTTGTTCTATTTCCATTTTTCTCTTGTTTTATCAGTCTCTGAGTCCTCAGGATATCCTGAGAGACCTTCTGGGTCTATAAGACTCTGTCACTTTTGCTTTGATTTTCAAATTTTTTATCATCTTTAGGAGTTCTCACACTGTGTCTAACTACAGCCTGCGAGAACCAGTTAGGTTCACACCCTGCATATAGGGTCCAGTGCGAACACCTCGCACCTTGCTTCAAGGTGTCCTGCGATAATCCTATCTTCTCGCACTGTGTTACACTGCTTGCCTGCGAGCAAGATTTTTGAAAATTTTGAAATTAAGTTTTGATTTTTTCAATTGCTCAGAACAGTTGAATTATATCTTTTTGGCTTATTGGATCATTGATTTACATATCTCTTGCTTTAGTTTGCTTGCTTGAATAGATTTAGGGTTTCAAGATCTTTCTTGCCCTTTGTAGCTTGACTTTCGTTTCTTGGCTCTTATTGGCATTTTCATTCTCTCTGACTTCTGGAGTTGAGTGTGTCTGATTGGATGAGAACCAGTGATTGGGTGAAGGTTAAGTGTTTGGTGTTTCTCACTTGCTTGGTGGTTCGGAAGAACATTTTTCATTTGCATTGAGAAGACTCATTGGTTTGATTTTTGTTTTTACTTTCGTTGAAAGAATTGATTGGGTTGTTCTTGCTTGATGATTTGATTTTCTTTTCTCATTACTCAGAGTTATTTTTGGAAAGTGAACAACTAGTTTTCTTTCAAAATATTGTTTTTTGTATTTCAGAAAACACTGAAAATCAAATTTTAGAGTTTGTTGAAGTATTTGAAAAAGACACATAGAAATTGTCATTTGATAGATGGTTGTTTACATAGACATCTGAAAGGAAATTGTGCATTGCATGATAGTATTGAGTTGATTTGGAAAATGTCCTCTCTCTCCCATAACTAGGATTCATGGAATGAAAAGAGTCATATTTCATTATTATCCTTGCATTACTTGGGTCAGAGTCACACAACATGAGTTTCACTTCTGTTACCTTTGAGTAAACAACAGCTTTTAAAAACATTGTGTAATCTTAAAATCTATCTAGTAAACTCTTTTCTAGGGCTCTTTTACACCAACATTTAGCTAGGCTAGTGCTTTGGAGNTGTTCTAGATCCAGGTGGATCTAGGGAGATCGGTTTGTGTCCGCACTTATGGATTAATCCTGAAACAAAATTGGCGACTCAACTGGGGATCTATTCCATTTTTCTTTATGGTTTTGAAATTTCTGTGGCCATTTGTTCTATTTCCATTTTTCTCTTGTTTTATCAGTCTTCGAGTCCTCAGGATATCCTGAGAGACCTTCTGGGTCTATAAGACTCTGCCACTTTTTCTTTGATTTTCAATTTTTTTATCATCTTTAGGAGTTCTCACACTGTGTCTAACTACAGCCTGCGAGAACCAGTTAGGTTCACACCCTGCATATAGGGTCCAGTGCGAACACCTCGCACCTTGCTTCAAGGTGTCCTGCGATAATCCTATCTTCTCGCACTGTGTTACACTGCTTGCCTGCGAGCAAGATTTTTGAAAAATTTGAAATTAAGTTTTGATTTTTTCAATTGCTCAGAATAGTTGAATTATATCTTTTTGGCTTATTGGATCATTGATTTGCATATCTCTTGCTTTAGTTTGCTTGCTTGAATAGATTTAGGGTTTCAAGATCTTTCTTGCCCTTTGTAGCTTGACTTTCGTTTCTTGGCTCTTATTGGCATTTTCATTCTCTCTAACTTCTGGAGTTGAGTGTGTCTGATTGGATGAGAACCAGTGATTGGGTGAAGGTTAAGTGTTTGGTGTTTCTCACTTGCTTGGTGGTTCAAAAGAACATTTTTCATTTGCATTGAGAAGACTCATTGGTTTGCTTTTTGTTTTTACTTTCGTTGAAAGAATTGATTGGGTTGTTCTTGCTTGATGATTTGATTTTCTTTTCTTGTTACTCACAGTTATTTTTGGAAAGTGAACAACTAGTTTTCTTTCAAAATATTGTTTTTTGTATTTCAGAAAACACTGAAAATCAAATTTTAGAGTTTGCTGAAGTATTTGAAAAAGACACATAGAAATTGTCATTTGATAGATGGTTGTTTACATAGACATCTGAAAGGAAATTGTGCATTGCATGATAGTATTGAGTTGATTTGGAAAATGTCCTCTCTCTCCCATAACTAGGATTCATGGAATGAAAAGAGTCATATTTCATTATTATCCTTGCATTACTTGGGCCAGAGTCACACAACATGAGTTTCACTTCTGTTACCTTTGAGTAAACAACAGCTTTTAAAAACATTGCGTAATCTTAAAATCTATCTAGTAAACTCTTTTCTAGGTCTCTTTTACACCAAAATTTAGCTAGGCTAGTGCTTTGGAGTAGGAAGAGAGATACACTCTCCAAAAGCTCATAAACACACAATAGCATCTTGAGTTAGGGAGTGTTAAATTCCATTTGCAACATACTGTCCTGGGACGCCCTTCTAACACAAGGGTCAAGCACTAGGTCGCATTGGTGTTGGCAAAGTTACTAACCTTTCTTTGTTGACATCGATGTGGAGATTGCATGTATTACGGGGATCGCTCCGAGGTATACCCACAATGATGAGTGGAAGCCTTTGAGTTGATTTCGGGCTAGATACCCTGCCCTTGCGTGTGGATCGGACTGACGACTGTTCCCCCAGGTTTTACTGTTGTTTGAGGTGACCTTAGTGGCCTATCTCTCTAGGTTCTTACCCAAGGTGACTGTGAAGGGGAAAGTATTTACGGTACTTGAAATTGACGTTGGCCAGACTCACTCGAGCTCCTTGGAGGGTATACCCACAATTATGTGTGGGAGATTACACCAAGGTGTAAGTCTGTTAAGAAGGTCGTCAGCGTAACTTTTCCACCCTAGCCCCGCCCCTTCTCATCTCATTGTTGCGACGTTGGATTTCATCACCAAATAGTGGCTTCAAAATTAGAAGGTATTGTTTGCTTGGTGATTTCTTCCTAGATTTTCTTTGCTAGTGTGTATTGTTTCTCAAAGTTGACCATAGGATTTTCTTAGTAGAGCTTGTTAACTATTTACAATTGCTCCCCCACAACGTTCACGTAGGATGCAAGGTTTATCTCCAGAACATCCGGACGTTTCACAACCCTTACCTACGACGACACCTGAGGGTACCCCTCATCAAAGTGAAGTCCAAGACGTTTCTACACTGCCTCCTCGGGTAGAACACACTTATTCTCTTGAAGATTTTCAAATTACCAATACTAGAGAGGACTATTGCATTCGTCGCGGTGAACGGCCTTTTGTGCAATTAAATCCTTCCGAAGAAGCAATTGTTACATCTTGTGAATCAAATGTTGGGCCTTCTTATGGTGTAGTAGGCCAAGATCCTTTGTGGTCGAGTGATTTCCGACAAGTCCTTTTCGGTACTGAGTCACCTTCGGTTTATGAAATCAACCCTCCAGTATCTTCTGAGACTGAAACTACACCTGTAGCAACCACTTACCATTTTGTTCTTCCTCCTGAGATGGCCCATCTCGCAAATACTATGAGTCTCCAAACCAGAATTCTTGCGACTACCCTTGCTCCTATCAATACCCAGAGAATACCTGATGTCATTCCGACATTACCTCCTGGTTACCATGCGTTGAATGCTTCCAATCAAACACCTCCGCAAACCCCAGCCAGTTCTCTAGGTGGTCCTCCTTTTCCTGGGCATCTTATTCCCGGTCTTATTCCGACACTCCCTCAATTTCCTTTTGGTAATCCTAATCCTAGTGGCACCATTCCAACTGTTGCACCCAACTTGCAGGTTCCTGTTCGTGGACAGGGTGGTACAGTTCCTTTTCCTTTTTCTTTTCCCAGACACAACACAGTTACTACACAACCTACGGTTGTTACACAAATTCTGGGTGGAACTATACCTACTATAGGGGGACCAACTTCACCTTTTGGACAAAACATACCTCTTNGGCTAGATACCCTGCCCTTGCGTGTGGATCAGACTGACGACTGTTCCCCCAGGTTTTACTGTTGTTTGTGGTGACCTTAGTGGCCTATCTCTCTAGGTTCTTACCCAAGGTGACTGTGAAGGGGAAAGTCTTTACAGTACTTGGAATTGACGTTGGCCAGACTCACTCGGGCTCCTTGGAGGGTATACCCACGATTATGTGTGGGAGATTGCACCAAGGTGTAAGTCTGTTAAGCAGGTCGTCAGCGTAACTTTTCCACCCTAGCCCCGCCCCTTCTCATCTCGTTGTTGCAACGTTGGATTTCATCACCAAATAGTGGCTTCGAAATTAGAAGGTATTGTTTGCTTGGTGATTGCTTCCTAGATTTTCTTTGCTAGTGTGTATTGTTTCTCAAAGTTGACCATAGGATTTTCTTAGCAGAGCTTGTTAACTGTTTACAATTGCTCCCCCACGACGTTCATGTAGGATGCAAGGTTTATCTCCAGAACATCCGGATGTTTCACAACCCTTACCTACGACGACACCTGAGGGTACCCCTCATCAAAGTGAAGTCCAAGACGTTTCTACACTGCCTCCTCGGGTAGAACACACTGATTCTCTTGAAGATTTTCAAATTACCAATACTAGAGAGGACTATTGCATTCGTCGCGGTGAACGACCTTTTGTGCAATTAAATCCTTCCGAAGAAGCAATTGTTACATCTTCTGAATCAATTGTTGGGCCTTCTTCCGGTGTAGTAGGCCAAGATCCTTTGTGGTCGAGTGATTTTCGACAAGTCCTTTTCGGTACTGAGTCACCTTCGGTTTATGAAATCAACCCTCCAGTATCTTCTGAGACTGAAACTACACCTGTAGTGACCACTTACCATTTTGTTCTTCCTCCTGAGATGGCCCATATCGCAAATACTACGAGTTTCCAAACCAGAATTCCTGCGACTACCCTTGCTCCTATAAATACCCAGAGAATACTTGATGTCATTCCGACATTACCTCCTGGTTACCATGCGTTGAATGCTTCCAATCAAACACCTCCGCAAACCCCAACCAGTTCTCCAGGTGGTCCTCCTTTTCCTGGGCATCTTATTCCCGGTCTTATTCCGACACTCCCTCAATTTCATTTTGGTAATCCTAATCCTAGTGGCACCATTCCAACTGTTGCACCCAAATTGTAGGTTCCTGTTCGTGGACAGCGTGGTATAGTTCCTTTTCCTTTTCCTTTTCCCAGACACAACACGGTTACTACACAACCTATGGTTGGTACACAAATTCTGGGTGGAACTATACCTACTATAGGGGGACCAACTTCACCTTTTGGACAAAACATACCTCTTGACTTGGCCCAGTATTGGAATCAACTTCTACGAAACTTTCCTCAAACTGCTAGGGGGCAGAAAACTGTCCCTACTATAGGCCAATCTTATCCAGTTATAACTAATCCTATTTGGGGTTTGGGTCAGACTACTCAACCTCAGGTCCCTACTCAAACTCAAGGTCATAATCCTTGGGGTTACTATCCTATCCAGCCACCACCGAATCAGCAAGGGTCTTCCCTCTATGGGCAGACTGCATATGGTCCTACTAGTTTGCCGACAGGGCTTCCACCCCAAAGTCACCAGTACCCACAAGTGAATCGACAGTTGCCTTTTCTTTCTACCTTGGATTTTCTAGATTTGTCTAGGATTCTCAATGATCCTATTCGTCACTCTCCCCAATGGCTTGCTATTCATGCTAAGCTTCCATCGGATATTCCGAAATTTGATGGCAAGGCGGGAGAGGACCCAAATAATCATGTCATGACTTTTCATTTATGGTGTTCGTCCAACTCACTGATGGATGACTCCATTCATCTACATATTTTTCAAAGAACTCTTACTGGTGTTTCTACGAAGTGGTATATTGAATTGCCATGAGGTTTCTTTTCTGATTTCAACACCCTAGCTATGGATTTTCTCACACACTACCAGTTACCGATCCGTTACGATACTGGGACTAAGATCTTGACTTCTTTCAAGCAAACTAAAGGCACTCATATTTCGGATCATATCCATGAGTGGCGAAGGAGACGACGTCTCATTAAACTTGAACTCCCTGATCAGTTACTGGCAGAATGGTTTAAGAAATCTTTCGTGAACTAAATTGGTAAATACATTTCTATGGGCGGTGTTGTTACAGAGGAGCAGGCTATCAGTCGTTCTCAGTATCTTGATCTCGTTTATTCGCAAATGGGAACACTTTACAACCTGCTACCTGAACTACTTTGTCCTTGTACTTCCAGCACGTCCACTACTCCAGTTGCCTCTCATGCAGCTGATGGTGTGATTGGTACTACACATACCCACTCACACTCTGTTTCAAGTACAACCCCTAAATCCAATTCTTCTAATGTTCAAAATGCTCCGTCTCCTGCTCCTCCCACCGGTAAAACTTCTGAAGTGAACACTGTTCAATCTACGCCAACCGGTAAAAATAAATCAAAGAAAGGGAGAGGCAAGAATAAGGAGAGTAAAAATAATAATCAAAATGAGCAAACTAAAACCTCCCCTGTTGACGATCGGGATAAGCACAAACCATGTTACCCTTGCCTTATCTGTGGTGACGATCACTACACGAAGGATTGTCCTAGACGTGCCGAAGTTAATAAGTTCCTTCAAGGAACGCCGAAAGCCTCTACGCCGACAATCTTGTCCCAACCCTTCCCGTCTCAGCAACAGGCCTCCATGGTCATCCATGAACAATTGTCTACTTCTACTACATCATATGTTTTAATGTGTACTGGTGATTCTATGAAAGACAACGTTGCACTTACCACTAGAGCTAAAGAGTATACTTCATCTAAAGAGAAGGTTGACGATTTACCTCCTGCTTTGGTACAACCCTCTCCACCGACTCCACCCACCAACGATCCTCTTCATCTCGAACGACCGAACCTTGATACAGTTATACGACCACCCCCGAAAGGTGTCGTTAAGAAATCGACATTGAATCCTCACGCTCGTGCTGCCCATAACTACAACATTGTCGAAGATCTGGCCCAAACACCTTCAACGATGTCTGCCCTTGAAGTCCTTCAGTCTTGTCCCACACAACAAAGGGCTCTGTTGAAAGCCATAGGTGGAATTGATCCTACAGATACAAATCTCATAGTCTTTGACTTGGAAGATCATATTCCAAGGTTACCCCCACAGCGTTCGTTTCAGATACAAGTTGTTGTCACCGACAAGAGCATTTGTCGAACTGTTATTGATGAGGGTGCTTCTACGTGTGTAATGTCTTTTACTTGTTGGAAATCCATTGGCTCTCCTCCTTTAAATGAATCACAAAATACTTTGAGAGCCTTCAACGACTCTGGTTTTAAGCCTTACGATGTTCTTCCATCGTTGCCAGTTACTCTTGAAGGTAAGACAGTCCAAGTGGAAGTGGATGTTTTCGATGCTCCCCTAGATTATAATCTTCTACTTGGTCATAGCTGGGTAGACTCTATGCGTGCTATTGTGTCAACACTTTTTCGTGTGGTCCATTTTCCTCATCAAGGAAAGTTTGTCACGGTTGATCAAATTGCCTTCTTTAATTCCGATACTCGCACTGGCAACGTGTCATTTATAGATAAAACCCCACCGGGCTACAAGAATGTTGGAGTCGATCTTTTAAAAGACTCTTCGTTAATGGGTACTTTCCCCATACCACCACCAACCAATATTCCACGCCTGTCAATTGCTTTCATTAATATGATCTCTATTGTACCTCATGAACTTCCTGTGTCTGCCAACCCTTGGATAGTCCATGAACCTGGAGATCATACTCATTTCGGCAACGTCATGCCGTTAAGTCCAGTCGAGTCTTCTTATCATGCAATTCAATCGGAAACACCTTCTTCACCCTCTCTTGATGAGTTGTCTCCTGATCCTTTCCATGTCACCTTTCCCACTGACGAGACGATCATGTTGGTCATGGGGGGCACCCCTTGGAATGATGGACATCATCCTTCTAGGTCGTTTCTGGAGCAACAAACTCTTGAGCACTATCCATGGATTCTGACTCCGTCACCCTTTGTTGTCATCTCTCCTGCTCCCATGGTCTCCATTGATCCCTTTACGGCAGGGGGCATCACTTCCATTCCATGTTACCCTCCCTCGGCCGGGGAGCATGGTTACAATATTGTAGCCATTGATTACATGACGGATTGGGCTGAGGCGAGGTCAACATTTTACAACACTGGTATACCTTTGAGTGAGCCCAGAAATGGGTTGTACTTGAAGAATTACTTTGCATGAGTTATTTGTGCAAGAGTACTTGTATTTTTATGTATCATACTGTGTATGTGTTACTTTGGTTTGCTTTTGATGTTATCTGGTCTCTGCCCTTACGTGAGATTGTGTTTGATATCCAGATGTCGGAGTATTCACTACCTTATATTGGCTTTGCTGATGGTGCTAGACGTGGTACTCGAAACCTAGCTTTCGCTGCATGGGAAATCTATGCCCCAACAAATGAGCTCATATCTATATGAGGTGTATGCCTTGGCCGAGCAACCAACAACATCGAAGAGTATAGCACCTGTTAACTCCCAAAATAGCACCATCATTTTGGTTGGGTTTTACGGTGGATAGCATGGCTATTGATAGTTTCCTCAACTCATTGTTAAGTCTTTTAGCTGCAAATTTTTAGATTTT
>JZKD02S2074716.1:22623-37908 GCA_000966675.3 Picea glauca
AAGGATGAGCTTATATCAACAAGCATATGTGATCCTCTTCAAGCTTGTGTAAAAATAAAGAGGTACTTGCCAGAAATAGTGGGGGAAAATTTGGGAAAGGGATATGTTTCATCTTTGTATTGATTGGCAGTAAGCGTCGCTCTTGAACATGACCCCCCCTATTCATCATTTGAAGTCGGTTTGGGAAATCCATTTGTCTCTCATTCGATTTTATAACAAGGTCATTCCATGTGTCGTATTTGAGTCAATGATGCCAAATCATTGGTTGTGTCGTTCATATGTTCAAGAGAAGTTCATCCGAAACCTATATTGAGTCGGCCATCTGCAGTTATCCATTCTCTTTGTGTCGGCCTTCCCTGTGTCCGGTCCAATTGCTACATGCTCTGTTCCACCTTCAAACTCTGTTACTCATTTCGTGTCATTGATGGGGGATACATTAAGGCCCTCCTATGACAAGTTTTGTTCCGTCGACTTTAGCACATTATCCAGAATCAAGACTTAGAAATTATTTAGTACCTTGAAGCTTGCATGCCTCAATGGAAAGTTTCTCACTTTCGACAGTGGGTTTACATCATTGAACCTTGATTGAAAGATTTCGTCGGATGTTTGAAATCAACTCATTTATTCACACTCGATGGATTTTACTATAGTACCTTGGGATTCATTGACATCAATGGTGATTTCCCTCGCACTTGTCAATGGTTGCATCAATGACCGGTAATCAAGTGGTTTCTGCCATGTTCGACTTCAACACATGTAATCACATGGTTAGATTCATACTTTGGGCGATGAGATTGAAGACCCTGGCTATTATCTTTGTGATCCAGGTTGCGACGGAGTATGTATAATTTGCGACACATAGATCCACTGTGTATGTTTCGTGGCTATGTCATTTTGATTGAAGATTTGTCACACAGATCCACAGTGTATTCTGGTGGCTTTGCTATATTATGATGACATGGATCCACAGTGTATGATTGGTGGCCATGACCTTTGTTTATAATGTCATCATTTTGTGATTTGAGTATGGGAATGGCTACCTCAGAAATTGATATACATGATATTCTGCCAATGCTTGGATGTTTGCAGGTTTATGATTAGATGTGCCCTTGGTTCTTGACACACACATGCAACTTACAAAGTCTATCAACTATCACTGGTTCCACTCTTAGACTTTGGGGGGCATTCTATTATCCACAATTTTGGTCATCGTGATGATGTTATGATGATGGAAAATCAAGCTCTTCACTAAGAACACTTTCTTGAGAAAAGTTACCTTTGTCTGCTTCCAAAAATCATGCTTTTAAAGGAGGTTCACAGGCTACCTATATATTTGCCTACGAGAATGCCTAATTCTCGTAGGCTGCATTAAGCTGGAGTGCGAGGGGTTCGACTGTACCTAACTCTCAGGGTGCAAAAATCTTCTAAAGGAAGAAAAATATGAATTTCTCGAGCCTTCTAGAAGGGAATCTTCTAGAAGGATGAGTTGGCATTCCAACGGTTATCTAAGTACTGGCTTTCCTGATATCTTGGGATCATTTCCTATCCAAGTAACTAATCCATTCTCTCTTATAAGTTGAGAGGAATGCTCATGGAAAGGGTTAAGAAGCAAGCTAGTAAGAGATTTATTTTTGAATTAGTGCAAGATTGTATGAAGGACTAATGCTACAACAACTAGAGACACAAGCAAGGTCATCAAAAGTGGTTGATTTTATTCATGCATGAGCAAGTGTGTGTGTCAGAGCTAGGAGCCATCGAAAGGAGATCTACAACATCAAGGCTCAGGTTGTAAGTCTTTCTTTCTATCAATTTAATACAGTAATATGTCCCTTTCCCATAAAGATGATGTCACTTTATTACATAACTCCTTGATCATATGTATAGATTAGCTGTTGAATATATTGAATTGTCTTCACTTTGATTGGTTTGTACTGTTGTGGTCTTGATGGTGCAAGAGCATTGCAGAGAAATTGGTACAACAGAGACCCAAGGAAGCATTCATAAGGTATGTACATGGCCCTTGCCTTCTAGTTCATTCAATAGTATAAATCTAGGGAAAGAGTATTATTCTGTCCTGCNTGTCCGGTCCAATTGCTACATGCTCTGTTCCACCTTCAAACTCTGTTACTCATTTCGTGTCATTGATGGGGGATACATTAAGGCCCTCCTATGACAAGTTTTGTTCCGTCGACTTCAGCACATTATCCGGAATCAAGACTTAGAAATTATTTAGTACCTTGAAGATTGCATGCCTCAATGGAAAGTTTCTCGCTTTCGACAGTGGGTTTACATCATTGACCCTTGATTAAAAGATTTCGTCGGATGTTCGAAATAAACTCATTTATTCACACTCGATGGATTGTACTATAGTACCTTGGGAGTCATTGACATCAATGGTTATTTCCCTCGCACTTGTCAATGGTTGCATCAATGACCGGTAATCAAGTGGTTTCTGCCATGTTCGACTTCAACACATGTAATCACATGGTTAGATTCGTACTTTGGGCGATGAGATTGAAGACCCTGGCTATTATCTTTGTGATCCAGGTTGTTACGGAGTATGTATAATTTGTGACACATAGATCCACTGTGTATGTTTCATGGCTATGTCGTTTTGATTGAAGATTTGTCACACAGATCCACAGTGTATTCCGGTGGCTGTGCTATATTATGACGACATGGATCCACAGTGTATGATTGGTGGCCATGACCTTTGTTTATAATGTCATCAGTCTGTGATTTGAGTATGGGAATGGCTACCTCAGAAATTGATATACATGATATTCTGCCAATGCTTGGATGTTTGCAGGTTTCCGATTAGATGTGCGCTTGGTTCTTGACACACACATGCAGCTTACAAAGTCTATCGACTATCACTGGTTCCACTCTTAGACTTTGGGGGGCATTCTGTTATCCACAATTTTGGTCATTGTGATGATGTTATGATGATGGAAAATCAAGCTCTTCACTAAGAACACTTTCCTGAGAAAAGTTACCTTTGTCTGCTTCCAAAAATCATGCTTTTAAAGGAGGTTCGCAGGCTACCTATATATTTTCCTACGAGAATGCCTGATTCTCGCAGGCTGCATTAAGCTGGAGTGCGAGGGGTTTGACTGTACCTAACTCTCAGGGTGCAAAAATCTTCTAAAGGAAGAAAAATATGAAGTTCTCGAGCCTTCTAGAAGGGAATCTTCTAGAAGGATGAGTTGGCATTCCAATGGTTATCTAAGTACTGGCTTTCCTGATATCTTGGGATCATTTCCTATCCAAGTAACTAATCCATTCTCTCTTGTAAGTTGAGAGGAATGCTCATGGAAAGGGTTAATAAGCAAGCTAGTAAGAGATTTATTGGAGAATTAGTGCAAGATTGTATGAAGGACTGATGCTACAACAACTAGAGACACAAGCAAGGTCATCAAAAGTGGTTGATTTTATTCATGCATGAGCAAGTGTGTGTGTCAGAGCTAGGATCCATCGAAAGGAGATCTACAACATCAAGGATCAGGTTGTAAGTCTTTCTTTCTATCAATTTAATACAGTAATATGTCCCTTTCCCATAAAGATGATGTCACTTTATTACATAACTCCTTGATCATATGTATAGATTAGCTGTTGAATATATTGAATTGTCTTCACTTCGATTGGTTTGTACTATTGTGGTCTTGACGGTGCAAGAGCATTGGAGAGAAATTGGTACAACAGAGACCCAATGAAGCATTCATAAGGTATGTACATGGCCCTTGCCTTCTAGTTCATTCAATATTATAAATCTAGGGAAAGAGTATTATTCTGTCCTGCTTTGGTCTAGATCCAGGTGGTTCTAGAGAGATTGGTTTGTGTCCGCACTTACAGATTAATCCTGAAACAACTTCTCAAAACGTTCCCAAGATAGGTCCTCTTCATGAATCCCTTTTACTATCTTAAGGTCTTCCCACAAAATGGAAGCCTTTCCATTCAAGTTGAAAGTGGCTACTCAGGCCTTCAAGTTTTCCGAGAAGTCATGGACTCTGAAATACTTCTTTAATCCAAGAAGCCATGCCTCTGCTTCCTCTCCCTTATTTATTTCACCGTTGAAAGAGGGTGGTTTCACCTTCTTGAATTCTTTGAGATTATGATTTTTGGAATGATTTCGCTTCTTCCGTTTTCTTCGAGAGTAAGAACTAGTTCTGCTACTAGAAGATCCCTCCGAGTCGCTAGTTTCCTTTCCAGAGGAATCATTCGACGCTTGTCCCTTATCTCTGAGGTGGACCTTTCTTCAGGTGATCTTCCCATTGTGGCCACTTAAAATACCACGTTTTTGTATCTCAGGGGGACTTAGACTTTTCTTTGTCTGTCATTGGTCTGTGTGACTGGTGTCAGGTCCATGCTGCAATTGTCTTTGTATGTCAGATATGCTCTGCAGCAAGACTGCATTAATCTCTATTTTCTTTTCTTGCTCTTTTATCAACCTCTCATTGTCGGCCTTACAGCTCTATAGTTCGACCATGAGGCTCCTCACAATTGCAGCTAGATCTGGAGGGGTCTCCACCACTCTCCTTACATCAAAATATTTGTCTCTATTGTGGGAGCCATCCCCCACTTCGTGGTGTGTCACCATTCTATGCGTCTGCAGTTTCCCGTGGTTGATCGTTTGCTTTTCATGCAAGAAAAACACTTGTTGTTAGTCAACATTATATTCATTCACAATCAGTGCATAATTCATATCTTTCAAATGCATACACATAATAGAAAGTTTTTCATTCTTAACTTCGGATTTTGATAAAGGGGGGTTAAGGTAGAGGGTTACTTCTTTTAAGAGTACTTCAAATGGAGTTTCTGCGCAACTCGTTCATGAGACCAAGTAGGCCAAGTGTTGTAACCATGCTTTGATACCAATTTGTAAAATACCCACTATGGCCTAATATATTTTTCTCCTTTTTCTCCTTTTTCTCGAGGGACAGAATCCCCAAGTTCCTACGAGGTCCTAGCACAGGCTAGCTCTTCCTGTCAGAACCTTCACTAAACCAATCCACCGGTTCTTTCATTGAAAACCCATCGTGTACAACTCAAGCACCAAGCACAAAATTCACCTCCATGTGATCATTGGTTATGACCCCGGGCCAAGCCAAGAGGTGCCTTTCACAATTCGCGACTCAGCGATGCCTGATGACTCTTCAAACCCCGAAACCCAAAATCGTACCTTCGTTGAGATCGACGACTGCAAATCTACCTCTGATCTGATGGTCCTGTCCGTATCGAGATTTCGGTAACCATGAGTTCAAAATGAAAGAGAGTCGAGTATTTTGACTCTTTGAACCCTAAAACCCGATACGTGAGTTCTTGTACGAGATCCAATGACTCACAGGATTTTAGAGCTTTCCCTGAACTCTGACCGCTCACCACATGTCTCCCCTGATGGACAGTCCAGATCCTTTTAGGACTCCTCTTTTCTACCACGTGACTTTGTCCTGTGACCTAAGGCTCATCCTCCGAGCGCATTGGGGTTTTGCGTATCATGATTTTGTGACTGGCGAAGATGAGGGGTCGTGCCCTTTGTTTCCATAGGTGCTGAAACGCTGAAATGCTGAAACCTATTCACACCAAACTGAATCGGATTTTTGCAGACCAGGACTTCGTGACTTACGAAGACGAGGGGTATCACCCTTTGGTTTTTCAGGTGCCAAAATGCCAAAATGCCGAAACCTACTCACACTAAACTGAATCGGAGTTTCGCATACCGAGACTTCATGGCTTGCGAAGACAAGGGGTATCACCCTTTGGTTTCCTGGGTCCGAAATGTCGAAATATATTCATACTAAAATGATTCAGAGTTTCGCATACCGAGACTTCATGGCTTGTGAATATGAGGGGTATTGCCCTTTGGTTTTCCAGGTGCCGAAATGCTGAAATGCCAAAATCTATTCATACTAAACTGATTCAGAGTTTCGCATACCGGGACTTCGCGGCTTGCGAAGATGAGGGGTATCGCCCTTTGGTTTCCTGGGTGCCGAAATGATGAAATGCCGAAATCTATTCACACTAAATTGATGGTCCAGATCACTCCTGTATCAACGACCACAATCACATCATGATTTCACGAATCGTGATATCGTGCAATCCTACCCTTTGACCGTTCTAGGTCACGGGTCAATGAAATGCTACCTGACTGCCACGTGTCCTGTGCCGATGGATGGCTCCGAATAATTTGGGACTTTCAGGATGTTTCCAAATCCACTCTCCTACCTATGCAAGGATAAGATCGATGGGCAATAGAGCTCTGACAGATCCTTCAGAGGGTTCTTGGGTAAATTATCCCTAGGCTTGGTGACCTGACTAAAAATACTTCCTAATTCGCCGAGCTATAAACTCTGTGGTAAGGGTAAAGTAAACTTGTGGGTTTACTATCATGGTAGTCCTTTCAAGGGACTCACTCCGGCTCTGGAGTGCGAGGAAAATTCTCGAGAGAAGGTGCCTTTAGGAAATCACACCAGGGCATAGCGCGAGTCAAGTAGATGAGATAATTCTCAAGGGAACAGACTTGTATTCTGAACTTATTCATTCTATATATAACCGATTATGATTATACTAGTATAAGCATGAATCCATTACTTCAAATCAAAACACAAGGCAAACACTTCTATACAGAAACCATTTACGAGCGTATAAAACATGAGCATTCTTTCAAGATATGCAATTCAAAATACAAGACATAAAAATTATCAGAAACATCATATGTGAAGCGACTGCCAAGAGGGGTGCTCGTTTCCACCCAACCATAGGCTTAGTGAATCCAGACAGATTTACCACTAGCCACTCCCGAGCTAGACCACGATGCTTGGAGGTTCAGTCTCCTACTTCCAGCTCAACGGAAGTCAATAACGAAGGTTTTCTCCCCCTTCTCCACTGTTCAGGGCCCTCTGTATTTCCAGAGTTCCTTCCGTTTTCCCTTCTTCCCTCCAAGTCGCGCGTCCTCTCTCCCTTATCCCCACACTTCCTTTCTTGCCTTGTTCTGCAAGATTGCATGTGGCATGAATTTCCCCATCCATGGTCAAGTATGAGAGCTCTTACGGATGGGTGGTTCACCCCCATCCCCTCATTAACTCTTGAGGAGCCTCCCCACCTACCAATCTGACAGGAAATCCATTCCAGGGTCAGAGAGTTTCTTTGGTCTTTGAGAAAGTAAAAACTAGTACGGTACTAGCTCGGTGGAAGTTAACGCAACCATTATAGGTCCCTTCCACCACCTCTCATTAGCCATCGTGGTCTCTTTCAATGCATCCCCCTCCCAGTAGTCATGCAACACATAATCATAACATAATTTACATTCATCGACCTTTTATACAAAGGTCCATGAAATCAAACATTCACATCCTTTGAGTTTTCCATAGTTCTTGGCCAATATAGTTATTTTTACAGACTGGGGGAAACACGGTGTTACAGTGGATCTCGTAATAAGATACAAGAGCTATAGTCTCGAGATTAACCTCATTAACTATATCATAATCACTGGGGTTAGATCAGTTAATCTTCTCATAATCCTTAGATCAGGATCTTTCAAGGTTCATACTATGTTGGAAAGTTTTGGTGTTTGACGTCTGAGATGACATGTCACTCGACAAATATGCCACATGTAACTCGATGAATATGCCATGTGTCATGCTGATTTGGCAGATTTGGACAAGGATCCTTAAGGAAAACCAATTCTACGTGTCACGAGGTAACGTGGCCATGTGTTGTGCCATGGTTAAGACATGTGGCAGTAGAAGATAGGACCACGTATCTACGGTTCCAGTTAGACCCATACTGGGTTTGAAGTGTGCGTAGTAGAAGAATTGGATCATCGAGGGCCCAGTATCCGACACCTAGTGGCTACGTGTTGTGATCTTGATGAATGAAAAAGGTAGCACATAATAGGACCATGTGTCCAGGGTGCTAACTCACACTGAGTTGGGAATCAAAGGAGAAGGTTATAATTGATCCTCCCACTGGGTCGATGGTTTGGAAACCCGATGTGATGTGGGAAGACATCGCCCAACCAATTCCCAATGGACAAGTGACACCTCATGACAAGGCCACACACCTTGAGTGCCAACTCATCTCATATCAGGTGACTTGGGTCGATGCGAAATGTGGATGAGGTTTGAGATCCGACATCATGTTGGACATGTGTCAATACTTAGGGAGGGTGGGTCTTGAGTATTTAAGTAGCTGAATGATGAGAGTGGGAAAGGTCGTGGGCCTGATGTGTCGAGGGTTCGGTGGGACAGGTAGCATGCACCACATCAGTATCTATGTTAGATGCTACACCCATGATAGGGAGTGACATGTTATAACATATCAGTGCCATGTCATATGACATAGGTGATGTGGAGTTAGATGGGTGCCACATGGAATTAAGAATTCATTTGGCCAGTAAAAGGCATAAATATTTAAAAGGACATAACTTTCTATCTAGAACTCAGTTTTGGACAAATTTATAGTTGTTGGAAAGCTATCGATGAGAATAATATGATGATGTCATTTTTAATGGGATTCAAGGAGGCTCAAGAAAATAAAAAATGAAATACCCCACCCCTTAAAAGGGTAGTTAGGGGTTTGGGTGTGTTACACCCCAGTTGAAAGACTAGAAGATATCACAATGTTTTTTTTTTCATTTGCATGTTTAAATGAAGAAGTATACAATGAACAACTAGAAGGATTCTTATTATCAAAAAATATGGATCATGTGTGCAAATTGAAGAAAACACTCTATGGGATAAAACAAGCTCTCATAGCCTGATATTCAAGACTTGATAAATATATACAACAACAAGGATTTAAAAGAGGAGTTGTTGACAATAAGATTTACATCAAGATAGGAGGATAAAATAAGTTGATTGTTGTGGTTTATATAGATGACATCATTTTTGGAGGAAGTATGAACAAAATGTGCCGAGAGTTTGCAATAGAAATCAAAATAAATTTGAGATAACCATGCTCAATGAATTTTCATTCTTTCTTGGATTACAAATATATCAATCTAACAAAGTCATATTCATTTTTCAAACCATGTATATCAAGGAAATGTTGAAGAAATTCATAACGAAAGACTATACACCAATCAAAAAACCCATGGCCACATGTTGTAAATTGAGAAAAAATGATGACTCTCTGAAAGAAAATCAAACATTGTATAATTCAATGATTGGTAGAATACTATATGTGATAACATCAAGGTTAGATATTATGAAAGCAATAGGATTGATTGCATGGTTTCAAGATACACCAAAAGAAACTCATGTGGAAGCAGTGAAAATGATATTCAAATATTCTAAAGGGCACCCTAGACTCTGGCTTATGATACTCAAGAAGTGAAGATGTTACTCTAACAACATATACAGATGTAGATTGGGAGAAAATATTAATGATAGGAAAAGAACAAGTGGAGGAGCATTGTTTCTTGGAAACTGTCTATTATCTTGGTTGAACAAGAATCAATCTTTAGTTTCTCTATCCACTGCAAAGGTTGAGTATATAGCAACAACATTATGTTTCACACAATTTCTTTGGATGAAGTAGACATTGAGACATATTAAGGTAGAATATGATCATCCAATCTCAATAATTTGTGACAACACAAGTAAAATAAATATTTCAAAGAATCCTATTATGCACCCAAAACCAAAGCATATTCCAATTAAATATCACTTCTTAAGAAAACAAGTAGCATAACAAAATGACAAGATAGAATATATTTCCACCAAAGAATAGATTGCAGATATTTTCACAAAATCCCTTCCCAAAGAGACATTTGAATATATCAGATAGAAATTGGGAATGATATCCATCTCATCTAGTCACTAAGTTCTTAAGGAGAAGCACAAGATCAGGGGGAACACTCCTTTTCCATTGATGTCAAAGGGAGATATTTGTAGAAAGAGTTGTAGACATGGGGAGAGTTGCAAACAAGGGGATAATTCTTTCTGATTATGTATCTTGATTACAAGGTTGTCATCAATGAAAAAGGGGGAGATTGTTGAACAAATTGTTGTCATTGATGTTAAAGGACTTATATCATGTAAATATTCAAATATAAGTATCTTATGAAAAATGTGATTTTACGTAAAAATGTGAATTCAAAATGAAGTTACGTGAAAAATGTGACTTTACGTAAAAAGGTGAATTCAAAATCAAGTTATGTGAAAAAATGTGACTTTACATAAAAAAGTGAATTCAAAATAAAAATGAAATTACGTGAAAAAGGATTATTAAAAGATAAAAAATTGAATTTACGTACATAAGTCATAAACTAATATGGTATTTTCCCATGGTTTAAAAAACCATGGTATTTTGAAAAGTGAAAAAAGGGAAATTAATTATTTAATTAATGGATGTTGTGAATTTATGAAAAAGCATGACTCTTCATGTAGGGCTATGATAAAGTATAAAAGGAGAAGAGTAATGTGAGAAAATGTGTGTGGATGAAAATGTAATATTCTTATGAATTTGAAGAAGTGAGAGGAGTGGCGATTGAATGTCATTTAAGGAGAAATGATCGAATATCATTCAAGGAGCAAAGATTAAATATTAACAAAGATCAGATTTGATGTTCCAACAAGTAGATCTGACGTTCTAGCATGTAGATCTAGTGTTACAACAAATAGATCTAGTGTTATATAACAAGTAGATATGACGATCTAGAAAAAAAAAACTTGCAAGAGAATATCTAAGGTAGAAGCATTGAGTAAATCTGGTGAAGACAAATCTATGGAAGAAGTAGTAGAAGCAAAAAGAGTATTTGGTGAAGGCATAGGTAAGGCAGAAGAAACAAGAAAACATAGTGAAGACAGAAGAAACAATAAGACATGTGAATAAAATTCATATATTAAACCTCTAAAGAATACTTTGCAAGCTTGAAAGTAGGTTGGTGCCTACCAACATCAAACAGTGGGGATAGGTGTCTCTAGTAGGTTGGTGCCTACAAACATCGAACAAATAGATTGGTGTCTCTTGTTAAGTTGGTGTTGAGCGGTGGGGATTGGTGTCTACAAAGATTTATAAGAGTAGGTTGGTGCCTACCATGATTTTTACCAGTGGGGATTGGTATCTCTAGTAGGTTGGTGCCTACAAATATTTGTAATAGTGGACTAGTGCCTACAAATTATAGAGATAAGTTTTGGTGGTTTTCTCCTGAAAGAGTTTCTACATAAAATATTCTATCTATTAGATGTTAGATTTATATGATTGGTTCATTATGATTAAGGATATTAAAAAAGAAAATGTAGATTTATACCGATTCCCCCCCCTGCCTCCCCCCTCAGTATAAGTGTGTGCTCAACAAACCATTTTCAACTATGATCAACCACATTTAACTATATAGCTAACCACTTTCATCTATTTTTAAACCATAGTAAACCATTTTCAATTATATTCAACAATGTTTAATTATTTTCAACCTTGTTTAACCATTATATTGGATCATTCCCAATCATAANCCATGCCTCTGCTTCCTCTCCCTTATTTATTTCACCGTTGAAAGAGGGTGGTTTCACCTTCTTGAATTCTTTGAGATTATGATTTTTGGAATGATTTCGCTTCTTCCGTTTTCTTCGAGAGTAAGAACTAGTTCTGCTACTAGAAGATCCCTCCGAGTCGCTAGTTTCCTTTCCAGAGGAATCATTCGACGCTTGTCCCTTATCTCTGAGGTGGACCTTTCTTCAGGTGATCTTCCCATTGTGGCCACTTAAAATACCACGTTTTTGTATCTCAGGGGGACTTAGACTTTTCTTTGTCTGTCATTGGTCTGTGTGACTGGTGTCAGGTCCATGCTGCAATTGTCTTTGTATGTCAGATATGCTCTGCAGCAAGACTGCATTAATCTCTATTTTCTTTTCTTGCTCTTTTATCAACCTCTCATTGTCGGCCTTACAGCTCTATAGTTCGACCATGAGGCTCCTCACAATTGCAGCTAGATCTGGAGGGGTCTCCACCACTCTCCTTACATCAAAATATTTGTCTCTATTGTGGGAGCCATCCCCCACTTCGTGGTGTGTCACCATTCTATGCGTCTGCAGTTTCCCGTGGTTGATCGTTTGCTTTTCATGCAAGAAAAACACTTGTTGTTAGTCAACATTATATTCATTCACAATCAGTGCATAATTCATATCTTTCAAATGCATACACATAATAGAAAGTTTTTCATTCTTAACTTCGGATTTTGATAAAGGGGGGTTAAGGTAGAGGGTTACTTCTTTTAAGAGTACTTCAAATGGAGTTTCTGCGCAACTCGTTCATGAGCCCAAGTAGGACAAGTGTTGTAACCATGCTTTGATACCAATTTGTAACATACCCACTATGGCCTAATATATTTTTCGCCTTTTTCTCCTTTTTCTCGAGGGACAGAATCCCCAAGTTCCTATGAGGTCCTAGCACAGGCTAGCTCTTCCTGTCGGAACCTTCACTAAACCAATCCACCGGTTCTTTCATTGAAAACCCATCGTGTACAACTCAAGCACCAAGCGCAAAATTCACCTCCATGTGATCATTGGTTATGACCCCGGGACAAGCCAAGAGGTGCCTTTCACAAGTCGCAACTCAGCGATGCCTGATGACTCTTCAAACCCCAAAACCCAAAATCGTACCTTTGTTGAGATTGACGACTGCAAATCTACCTCTGATCTGATGGTCCTGGCCGTATCGAGATTTCGGTAACCATGAGTTCAAAATGCAAGAGAGTCGAGTATTTTGACTCTTCGAACCCTGAAACCTGATACGTGAGTTCTTGTACGAGATCCAACGACTCACAGGATTTTAGAGCTTTCCCTGAACTCTGACCGCTCACCACATGTCTCCCCTGATGGACAGTCCAGATCCTTTTAGGACTCCTTTTTTCTACCACATGACCCTGTCCTGTGACCTAGGGCTCATCCTCCGAGCGCATTGGGGTTTTGCGTATCATGATTTTGTGACTGGCGAAGATGAGGGGTCGTGCCCTTTATTTCCATAGGTGATGAAATGATGAAATGCTCAAACCTATTCACACCAAACTGAATCAGATTTTTGCAGACCAGGACTTCGTGACTTGCGAAGACGAGGGGTATCACCCTTTGGTTTTTCAGGTGCCAAAATGCCGAAATGTCGAAACCTACTCACACTAAACTGAATCGGAGTTTCGCATACCAAGACTTCATGGCTTGCGAAGACAAGGGGTATCACCCTTTGGTTTCCTAGGTGCCGAAATGTCGAAATCTATTCATACCAAAATGATTCAGAGTTTCGCATACCGAGACTTCACGGCTTGTGAAGATGAGGGGTATCGCCCTTTGGTTTTCCAGGTGCCGAAATGATGAAATGCCAAAATCTATTCATACTAAACTGATTCAGAGTTTCTCATACCGGGACTTCGCGGCTTGCGAAGACGAGGGGTATCGCCCTTTGGTTTCCTGGGTGCCAAAATGATGAAATGCCGAAATATATTCACACTAAATTGATGGTCCAGATCACTCCTGTATCAACGACCACAATCACGTCATGATTTCATGAATCGTGAGATCGTGCAATCCTACCCTTTGACCACTCTAGGTCACGGGTCAATGAAATGCTACCTGACTGCCACGTGTCCTGTGTCGATGGATGGCTCCAAATAATTTGGGACTTTCAGGATGTTGCCAAATCCACTCTCCTACCTATGCAAGGATAAGATCGACGGGCAATAGAGCTCTGACAGATCCTTCATAGGGTTCTTGGGTAAATTATCCCTAGGCTTGGTGACCTGACTAAAAATACTTCCTAATTTGTCGAGCTATAAACTCTGTGGTAAGGGTAAAGTAAACTTGTGGGTTTACTATCATGGTAGTCCTTTCAAGGGACTCACTTCGGCTCTGGAGTGCGAGGAAAATTCTCGAGAGAAGGTGCCTTCAGGAAATCACACCAGGGAATAGCGCGAGTCAAGTAGATGGGACAATTCTCAAGGGAACAGATTCGTATTCTGAACTTATTCATTCTATATATAACCGATTATGATTATACTAGTATAAGCATGCATCCATTACTTCAAATCAAAACACAAGGAAAACACTTCTATACAGAAACCATTTATGAGCGTATAAAACATGAGCATGCTTTCAAGATATGCAATTCAAAATACAAGACATAAAACTTATCAGAAACATCATACGTGAAGCGACTACCAAGAGGGGTGCTCGTTTCCACCCAACCATAGGCTCAGTGAATCCAGATAGATTTACCACTAGCCACTCCCGAGCTAGACCATGATGCTTGGAGGTTCAGTCTCCTACTTCCAGCTCAACGGAAGTCAATAACAAAGGTTTTCTCCCCCTTCTCCACTGTTCAGGGCCCTCTGTATTTCCAGAGTTCCTTCCGTTTTCCCTTCTTCCCTCCAAGTCGCGCGTCCTCTCTCCCTTATCCCCACACTTCCTTTCTTGCCTTGTTCTGCAAGATTGCATGTGGCATGAATTTCCCCATCCATGGTCAAGTCTGGGAGCTATTACGGATGGGTGGTTCACCCCCATCCCCTCATTAACTCTTGAGGAGCCTCCCCACCTACCAATCTGACAGGAAATCCATTCCAGGGTCAGAGAGTTGCTTTGGTCTTTGAGAAAGTAAAAACTAGTACGGTACTATCTCGGTGGAAGTTAACGCAACCAGTCTAGGTCCCTTCCACCACCTCTCATTAGCCATTGTGGTCTCTTTCAATGCATCCCCCTCCCAGTAGTCATGCAACACATAATCATAACATAATTTACATTCATCGACCTTTTATACAAAGGTCCATCAAATCAAACATTCACATCCTTTGAGTTTTCCATAGTTCTTGGCCAATATAGTTATTTTTACAGACTGGGGGAAACATGGTGTTACAGTGGATCTCGTAATAAGATACAAGAGTTATAGTCTCGAGATTAACCTCATTAACTATCTCATAATCACTGGGGTTAGATCAGTTAATCTTCTCATAATCCTTAGATCAAGATCTTTCAAGTTTCATACTATGTTGGAAAGTTTTGGTGCTTGACGTCTGAGATGACGTGTCACTCGACAAATATACCACATGTAACTCGATGAATATGCCATGTGTCATGCTGATTTGGCAGATTTGGACAAGGATCCTTAAGGAAAACCAATTCCACGTGTCATGAGGTAACGTGGCCACGTGTTATGCCATGGTTAAGACATGTGGCAGTAGAAGATAGGACCACGTATCTACGGTTCCAGTTAGACCCATACTGGGTTTGAAGTGTGCGTAGTAGAAGAATTGTCTCATCGAGGGCCCAGTATCTGACACCTAGTGGCTACGTGTTGTGATCT
>JZKD02S2074727.1:18409-34967 GCA_000966675.3 Picea glauca
AACATGTGATGAGGTACCTTAAAGGTACAATGGATTATGGTCTCAGCTATGATGGAGATCATGACTTCACATTAAGTGGATATACTAATGCAGATTGGGCAGGAAGCGTTGCAGATAGAAAAATCACTTCCGGATGTTGTTTCAGTTTGGGATCAACCATGATCTCGTGGAAAAGTAGGAAGCAATTCAATATTGCTCTCAGCATAGCGGAAATAGAGTACATTGTCGCATGTTCTGCTAGTTGCGAAGCTATATGGCTTCGAAAGTTGCTGACTGGCCTATTTAACTTGGAGATGATAGAAACCGTGATTCTATGTGACAACCAGAGCTGCATAAAGATGAAAGAGAGTCATGTATTCCACGACAAGTCGAAGCATATAGAAATCTGCTATCATTTCATCCGTGACATGGTACAAAGAGGAGCCTTGAAGCTCCAGTACATTAGCATGGATGAACAGGTTTCTGACGTGTTGACCAAACCACTATCTCGTGTAAAGTTTGAACACTTTCGAGATAAGCTTGGTATAGTCCGAAAGTACCCTCCTTGAAAGGGGGAGTATATATATTCATTCCTTGCTTCTAAACTCGTTGTTAGACATAAATCAAGATGAGTTATTGCTTCTGACCTCGCTGTTAGACGTAAAGCATGATGTTGTGTGTTCCTTGCTTCTGACCTTGCTGTTAGACATAAAGCAAGATGAGTCATTGCTTCTGACCTCGTTGTTAGACGTAAATCATGACGTTGTGTGTTCCTTGCTTCTGACCTCGCTGTTAGACGTAAATCATGACATTGTGTGTTCCTTTCTTCTGACCTAGTTGTTAGACATAAAGCAAGATGATTCCTTGCTTCTGACCTCGTTGTTAGATGTAAAACAAGATGATGATGATTCCTTGCTTCTGACCTCGTTGTTAGATGTAAAGCGAGATGATGTGTGATTCCTTGCTTCTGACCTAGTTGTTAGACGTAAAGAAAGATGATTTCTCGCTTCTGACCTCGTTGTTAGACGTAAAGCAAGATGTTGATGATTCCTTGCTTCTAACCTAGTTGTTAGACGTAAAGCAAGATGATTCCTTTCTTCTGACCTTGTTTTTAGACGTAAAGCAAGATGTGACTGACACAGAGCTACCAGCTTATCAGCTGTGACATTGAGCCAGTGTAGTACTGTGATGTGCCAGCCTAGTGTTGTGATGAGCTATCATTTTTTTTATTGATACATATTGATGCAGATGATGATGACATTCTTTCGAGAATGATGATGTTGTCGATGAAGAAAACTTCCAATGACTCGTAAATGTGCTAGCCAATGTTTCAAAATGATATTGACGATACTGTCCTCCTGATGCCACTGATGATGCATACCTCTCTTGCCTGATGTTGTTGAAGAATACCCTACTTGTTAAGGGGGAGTGTTGAAATAATGTAACTGCAAAGAGTATTCTTATTATTATTATTATTATATTCATTGGATTAATCCCCATTGTGGATTAATCATGTCGGTAATTGTATTAAGACCAAATCCCCTTTTGCGGATTGGTCATCAAACAATTGTAATAGGCAGAATAAGAAGTCGGCCTCAGTAGTTATTATTGAGACCTAGAATTAAATTAAAGGTGGGTTTACCCACCCAGAGTGAGAGGTCGGTCCTGCCAGTGAAACCCTTTCACACGTGCCAGTCTTGTCTATATAGGGAGGCTAGCGCCTCACTTTAACACACAACTCAGTTCTCACTTGCTCATTTTCTTATGAGGCAAGCTGCAATTACCAGTTGGAGAGAGGAGAAGAAGAGTGGCGCATCTTTTGGAGAGGACTATCTGTATTGGTTTGAGTTATCTCTTGAACATTGTATTAGCAATTTATGATAAGGAATTTTTTGTTGGGTTTTCTTCCCCTAGAGGGTTTCCCAGGATAAATGTTGTGTCTCTTGTGAATGTGTATTTCTCAGTGATCTTGTTCTTGTGATGCTCTTATTTATTGAAATGCAAAGAACTATAATAATGGCATAAACATTAACACTTGCTTCCATTCATGGGGTGGTTGGTGGTTCAACCACTGGTACTTTATTTATTAATTGATTCCTCCTTGGGAACCAAAGGAGGTTTATTATCCTCATCAAAGGGAAAATTTGGGGTCATTTGTCATAATGAACCCTCTCTATAGTTTTCCAATTCTTTCCTCTAGTGATATCATGGCCAGTACTTTCAAGTCTTCACCCCCGCAGTCAATTATTGGTAATCTAAACAATAATACATTTACATTGTTCTCATGCCATAACATGGTGATTATGATTAATGATTAATTACAAGCTGGGGGGAAACAAGGTTGTTACACATAGGCTATCTCATGATCATATAAATCAACTCACGAGCAACATCACCACTATCAATATCATCTGATAGCATCAACTGCATCATCTCTTGAAGCCATACTCCATCTGAGTAATCGACATGATGTTGAATAAGTCACTCAATCAATAGAGTGATACAAGGACCATTCTTCTGATCCAGACATACATCCTAAAAGAATGACTGTCTCAATAGATGATGAAAGCCACGCCATGGGCCACAAAGACCATTCCTCCAGGAATGTCAGTCTCAGACTATTTTCTAATCTGGTCATATGTATCATAGAGATCCACCTCTACCCATATGCCTTAGAAAATATTGGTCATGAACCATTTTCCTAATCGGGCCACAATATGTGCCTTAGGAAAATACCAGTCCATGATACGTCAACAAATTGTCAACCTGGACCATTCTCCATAGAGAGAATGCATGTCCACCAGCAATTTGTTCTATCTAGACCATTCTCCACCTGGAGAATGTCTTTCCACCAACACACTGACTATCCATCAAGCTGGCAATCAACTCCAACACTAGTGGTAGTCTCCATGGCACTCATATAGTAGCCTACTCCTGCTATAATTCCATCCAATAGACCACAACTGTGTTGATCCATAGTAGTAAACAACTACTATACAGTGGTACACAACCACTCCTAGTAGCACAATGCTACTAACCAGTGGCACATAGTCACTACTAGTGGATCACATCCACCACAGTATTATACAACTATTGTTCAGAGACATACAATCTCCACAAAAATCATATCATCTGATATCGACCTGCATAAAAAATATCATGATACAAACTAAGTCATCTGGGCCATTCTTCCACTCACATCTGTGAGATCTAGAAGAGCATATGCCCTCAGAAAGTAAAACATCAGCCATGGGCTCTCTAGACTATTCTTCCTAAGCATAGAAGAATAATTGTCCCTAATTTCTGAGCATGTACCATTCACCTAACTGAGCCATTCCTCCGGCACTAATCATAGTGCAACCTAGAGAGAATGAGTCTACCCTAAGGAATGCTTGTCCCTGATTGTTGAACCTGGACCATTCACCTAACTAGGCCATTATTTCGACACTAATCACAATGCAACCTGGAGAGAATGAGTCTAGCCTAGGGAATGACTATCCAGACCATTTTCTATGGAAATGATTTCCTTGCACCAACCTCCAAAATAGACCATTCTTCAAAACTGCTCACAACTGTGAACTTCGAAAGAATGATTTTCCGGCGAGGCAGACCATTCTACTTGACCACTACTCAGAGTGACTTCCAAAAAGAATGATTGTCCTAGACCACCCCCCCACACTAGCCATAAGGGGAATCATTATCTATGGTACATCAACAATCTATCGAACCATTTTCATTATGAAAATCATTGTCCGATCTGGACCATTTTCCAAACTGGAAAATGACTGTTTGTCAGAAATCTCAAACCACTTTCCGGACTGGAAAGGAACTACCCAACCTAGACCATTTTCCGAACTGGAAAATGATTGTCCATAAATCAATAACATATCAGTTCTCCCTCCCAACCTGGGAGTAATCGCTTCATTTTCCAATAAGGAAGTTGTCTCCATGAGCCCCAGCTTGTCCCTTAAGTACGTAAACTTTTCATCTTGGACAGAGGTTGTACCAAAATATTTTTTATCTGCTCATTTGTGGAGATATATTGGAGAAACACCTCTCCCCTCTAGAATTTATCACGAAGAATATAATGCTTGATATCAATGTGCTTTGACCTGTCATTAAACACCAAGTTCTATGAAAGCTTCACACAGCTCTAATTATCGCAATATATCATGGTCGAATCCAACACATGATCAAACAGTCCTGAAACCAACTTACGGAGCCCCACTGCTTTCGTACAAGCATCACAAGTTGTAATATACTATGCTTTTGCAGTGTTGAGTGCAACGAACTTCTGTTTCTTACTAGCCCATGACATCGTGGCAAAGCTCAAACTGAAACATATCCAAGTAGCACTTTTTTTGTCATCTACACTCTCTGCCCAATCTGAATCGATCCATGCAGTTGTATATAATAACTCAAACGTCCCACAATGAAAATATATGGCTGAGTATTCTCCAAATAAATTAATGACCCATTCAATTTTCGATACAGAGACAATTCTACTGGATTAGAGTCTCTCAACTTCTTCAGAGTTGTGATCATGGGATTTTTCCATGGATTTGCAATCCATCATCCCAGACTTCTAAGTAACCATTTCAATATGCTTCCTCTGTCATAGGAAGTTTTCACCATGCTTCTGTTGTACATGAGAGGCTTTGCACCAAGTTTTCTTGAATCCATACAAGGTCTTCTTCCATCTGCATAAAAGGGTCTATTTCTGGTATACCTCAAAACCTTAAGGTTTCTCTACATACGCTTCTTCTTCAATTACTCTATTTGAGAAGAATAGTCTTTACATTCATCTAGTGTAAACTCCAACCCATGGATATTGCAGGAGATATAATGGCCCATGTAGACGTATATCTGGTTACTAGAACAAGTTGTCTGTGTAGTAGTCTCCCTCCTACTGGGAGAACCTCTAGCCCTGAGTCTCGCCTTGTATCTATCAATGCTTAAGTCTTTTTCACAATTTCTCACATACATTGTTCTTCATCACAACTTCCTTCCATTCCTTCTGCTTGACTGCTTCTAGTGGGTTCAAACTGGTTCAATTGATTGTTCTGACTTTTCTTTCTTTCTTGGAATCTTCATGTGCTTACTCATGTTGTTCTTCAATGTTGGATTCCATGGAATATTCTATAGATTACATGCCCTTCTTTCTTGAAGGCTCCAACCTTTCGCCATAGCAACATAAATGTAGATGGACAACTAGGGATATTCAAGGATTATTTTTGAATAAGACTTCTTCTAGAGTCAAACTGAACACGTGTTGCTTACCATGGTTGTTACTTCCAATGAAGAACATTGATAGATATTTCATTGTTTTTACGGATTCTTCTTCAATGGATCATATCGTTGAGGATTATCTCCCTCCTGATCTCAACTTCATGCCTAAATGAGAAATATGCATGCTCTTCTTTTGGAATTATGTGATCAGCTCCCTCTATCTGAGAGAGTCCATGCTTATGTCTGTTGCATCTTTCTTTGTTTTTTGAAAAGTGTCACAAGATTGTTCTGGTTTTCTTTTGATTATTAACTTCCTCTGAGTCAGACTCCTCTAAGTCTCTTTAATTTCGTTTCTATCTATTCTAATTTTTGCCCATGTGTCATCGTTATAAAATTCTTCTATGATAGCTTCCGCAAAGATTGTTCATCAAACATATTTCACAAGGGTTCCTCCCCAAAACAAGAACAACAAGAGAAAAAACAAGAAATATCTCTCTAGAGGAGATGTTAGGTTATCTTGCAAACAAGTACAATAAGCATCTATATCAATACAGTCAAGTATTCATTGCACCTAGAAAAAATAGAACCTTTCAAAGACTGCTTTCACAACTTGTAAAGTAGCGACTACCACCTTTGATATATACAAATTTGAAGCTTAACAATTTAATCAAACTTGGAACCTGAAGCCTCACTTTCTTATCGAGGGTGCACTTGTTCTTCTAAATCCAAGATTACATCTTGGACAAGGTCTCTAATACTTTCCCTGCAAACACACTCATGTTTTGCATATACAAGTGCATACCTTTGAAACCTTGTAGCATCGTCCAACTTGTCTTCCAATCTGAAACTAGATACCATCTTGACAAGAAAAGATTAGAAACTCAATCAGAAGATTCAATGATTATAATAAGCTAGAAACTCTAAAAATTTCAACTTTGATCACAAAATCAATTTGACAAGTCAACCTTTGACTTTGACTTTGACTAAAAATTCAAACCTGAATTTTTTTCTAGTTGAGAGTACCAAGAGGTGCACTAGGCTAGGGCGCACTATGATGTCAAGGAATTAGGTCAAATGCTTCACCAGAACTGCCCGAACACAAGGGTTAGGGTTTGTTGCAACTACATAATCAGAAAACCTAGATGCAGTTGTAATTGGTGCCATAATTAGCTTAACAAATAAATTCCCAATCTATCTTCCAGTGGTTAGACTGTCTGAAGATAGTGTGGGCCCATAACTTGTTAGAAATAAAGAGATGTGCTTGTTTTTTCATAGACAATATAGCAATATTATCACCCAACCATAGGCACAAAGGCCACCCCCAAACACCTTTAACCTTGACAGACAAAATAATTCTGGAAGTAAACCTTAAAATCAATAGCCAACCAAGATAGCGTATCTCTCTCCAAGGCTAGTATACCAAGCAAAGAATCCAAACCATAACCAAGGCAAAAATTCCAAACCATAACCAAAAGCCAAAAATCCCAATTGTAGTAGTTGCAGTTGCACTCCCTCTCCAAAACTTGCGCACCATTAGTCTGTGTGAGTTGTGAGCGTGTGAATGACAAATGAGATCTAGTGCCCTCTTATTTATAGTGCTCTTTGTCATATGTCTAGGTTGGCTTCTTCTTTTAGAGGTTAACACTTAAATATTAATTATTTTATTGAGTCGACATGTCTTCTAGGGTTTCTACACATTTGTTTAGGGTTTCTCTTACTTCCCGGAATATTCTAGTCTCGTCAAAGGTTGCAGTAGAGGTTAATACCTCCTGCAGCTACCATAATATCAACAACTTATTCAATTGAATCTCTTTCCCAAGTATCCCTTAAACATGTCATTCTTTCCAAGTCCATCCAAACCTATTTAGTGTTGAAATTTCCCAAACAAACACTTAGTCAACACACAGTTTTCAACCTCCAATAAAGACTTCATTAAACTATTGTACTTTATGAGAAGAAACAAAAAATGACTAAGATCTGGAAAATATAGCAGCAGAAATATAAATGAATAACAGACAAAATATTAACACATTTGACACTAGAAGTTTTGGCAATTCCCCTGGAAAAACCCACTAGGGGAAAACCAATCCAAGAGTGTCTTCTTTTTTATTGAGCTCATAGGAAATTTCATAGGTTACAACAACAATTTATTACAACAATGAATGCATGTACTTATCTCATAAATTGTGCCTACAATCCACCTTGAAATCTGTGCCAAAGACCATAAAAAATCAAACCAACTTTTGCCTTGAAATTTGTGCCCAATTTTCAGTTGTACGACCAGAACAGTACAACCTTCCTGGAAGCAAACTCACCCTCAATTTATGTGCACAACTACAATACCTTACACATAAACTGTACAGACTTTACTTAGCCACAAAATGCACCTCAAATTTTTTGCATAACTCAGCCTCGATTTATGTGCATGAACAGATGTACAACCCTCTCTAAATCCATATTGTACGACACTCTTTACTAGTATATGGACCTATCATTAATTGTTGCAATCTTCCTTGGGATGTGTTCCCTCTCCTTCCTTGAGATATGCACCCCACTTTTTTTGTTCCTCTTTCCTTTTTGCTCAAGCCTCTCTTGGAATGAATTCCACTTTGTCTCCCTCAAGCTCTCCTTCAAGCTCTCCTTGAAAATGTGTGCCCCACTCTCCACAATGGTTTCCTTTATGCACTCAATTAGGGCTACTTCCTTGAACTTTCATCTTTTATGGCTGAGATTCACTCTCAGCCCACAAGATCGACGGATGTGACTTAATCTTTCGTTTAGTTCACTTAAATCACTTAAGTCACTTTTACCCATTAAATATTAAAACGCTCAACTCGACTTTATAAAATCACTTTATAAAGTCACTTTATAAATACACTTCATAAAGTTCCTTAAGTGATACATTTGCTCAGACTCCTTCCTAGGCATAATAAATGCACAAGTATGTCTGAGATACCAAAATATAACACTCCCTCTTAGCAAGGGAGGTACTTCTGGAGCCTCCACCTAGATCTATCTGCAACCCCATCATGTCCTTTGTTGATGTAGTTTCTCCCTCTGCACTGGAAGCCTCTTCTCCATCTAAAATCTAAGCGTCTCCAACTACCTGCACTTAACTCTGATCAAGAGACATATCCATCCAAGGTCCTCTCTCTGAAGCCTCACAACTATCAAACTCAATCTCCAACCTTCCAATGGATCCAACTACATGTTGACCAAGCACTCTGTAAAATATCTCTGCCCGGACACCATGCAACACACTTGTGTCAGAAGAGACTCCCTCTAGATATAGGTACTCCAGTCCTTTATAGAACAAACTCCCACATCCATATACCTCAAAATTCGACACAGAGATCAATTTCACCGACAATTCATGAACATATAATACCTCGGCCAACTCCAGATACCCTCCTGAATCCAGTTGGAATTTAACACTTCCTACTACCTTCACAGCTAGAACATGTCTGGTGCTAACTCCACACCCCACATAGTTGCATGAGTTGATCTCTAAAAAAACGAGGAATATAGACCTCATCCCCATCATGTGTCGAGAAGCCCCATTGTTCAAGAACCATGCAAGAGTGCATGTACACCCTAGGCAACCAATTCCTACAAGACAAGCCATCAAGGAAAAATCCTTCTTGAACTTTTGAACTCGTTCACCTCTGTTGATGTTGTTTTCTCAACATCCTTCTTGCTTTTCTTATTGTTTGAACATTAGCCTACATAATGCCCCAACTCATGACATGCAAAGCATATCACCTTGCTCATGTCCTTCTTCCTTCCATGAGAGGACTTCTCCCCTCCTACAAATTTCGTGTCCTTGTTCTTTTCTAAGAGGGAAACATTCTTCTCATTCTCCTCACCCTTTTATTGTCTTCTACAAAGATCCTCCTCATGAGTCTCTTCATGTATGAAGTCATCCCACAATATCTCCAAATTGGGACTATTTTCCCTAGAGACAACACCTTTAACAAAGTTGTTCCACTTCTCTGAAAAACCATTCAGAGAAGTCCTAACCATTTCTCCATCTGATATAACCTCTCCAACTATGCCAAGTTCTTCACGGACTTGAGTGATTCTGGTGAGATATGTGGACACTTTTTCAGTCTCGATCATCTTTATGTTTCCCAGCTTCTCTCCCAATACCATCTTCCAATTCTCATTGGAACTTTGGTAGAGCTTGGTCAAATATGCCAACATCTCGAAGGCATTTATTTTTCCTGCAACATGGAGAATAACATAGCCCTTTATTGCATCAAGAATAATCCTCTTAGACTTCACGTTCTTCTTCTTGAACTATTCCAAAAGAGTTGCATCTCTAGGAACAATGACATAATTCTTTTGTGTGGTGTTCACAATATCCCATAACTCAGCTTCCTCTAGCAATTGTTATCGCACAAGTTGTAGGTTGGGAAAATCCAGACCCAACCACCAATTGGAGACAACTTCGAGAGCACCTACTTGTTAAAATATCTGATGTGCTCATTTCACCATAGACAATATCACAATATTGTCAAACAACCATAGGCACACATCCACCCTCGAGCACCATAACCTTTGACAGATAGAATAATTTTGGAAGAAATACCAGACCCAACAGATAACCAAGAGAGAGTGCACCTCTCTCTTAAGGATAGCATACCAAGCAGCAAGTCCAAAAACCATAAACCAAGACCAAACCCCAGTTGCACTCCTCCTCTAGATTTGTGCACCACTTGACTTCTGTGAACTTGTGAGTGAGTGTGTTTCCAAATGAGCTCAAGTGCCCTCTATTTATAGTGCTCTTTGTCACATGTCCAGGCCGAATTCTCCTTTTAGAGGAAAATACTTTAATATTAATTCTTTTACTGAGTTGACTTGTCTTCTAGGGTTTTTACACATCTGTTTGGGGTTTCTCTAGCTTCCAGAATATTCTAATCTAGTCATAGGTTACACATGGAGGTTGAACCTCCCACAACGACCATAATATAAACACTCCCTCCTAGATAGGGAGGTCTTAATTGTAATGGTCTCAAACACATCCATCCAATTCACATGGTATGGACAAGTCTTACATAGTCTAGCAGACCATCCTACAGGTAGCATCATCATAGCCGCATAGGCTATCTCATGATCACCCAAATCAAGTCACGAGCAACATCACCACTATCCATCTAGTTGGAAATCACCTCTAGCACTACTGGTAGTCTCCATGAAAATCCAGTAGTAGTACATAGTTACTACAATGCCATTTGATAGATCAAAATAGTGTCGATACACAGTAGTACATAACTATTATCCAATGGTACACAACCACTCCTAGTAGCGTACAACTACTATCTAGTGACACACAATCACTACCAGTGGAACACATCCACCACAGTAGTACATAGCTATTATCCAGAGAGAGACAGTCTCCACTGCAATCAACTAATAGTTGTATAAGCTATCACCATGTAGTACAACAGTCTCCTAGCATCATATCATCGTCTGCATCATCTCTCAAGGCCATACTTCATCTGAGTAATCGAGCATGATGTTGAATAAGTCATGTGTTGGACTTAGTGCACTCAATAGAGTGTCTCGCATAAGTCACTCACTCAATAGAGTGATACAAGGACCATTCTTCTAATTCCAACATATGTCCTAGAATAATAGTTGTCCCAACAGATGTTGAATGTCCCACAATGGCTACAAGAACCATCCCCTCCATTGTATCATCTCTAAGTTGTACTAGCATGATGTGAATGCATCGTATCTAAGTTTTATTGGCATGATGTGCATCATTTCTAATTCGTACTAGCACAGTGTGAATGCACCATCTCTAATTTGTACTGGCATGATGTGAGTCATCTCCATCATCTCTAAGTTGTACTAGCATGATGCCACTGCATCATATCAAAGTTGTACTAGTGTGATGTGACCTAGACACATGCATCATCTCTAAGTTATACTAGCATGATGCTAATTCATCATATCTAAGATGAATTAGCATGATGCATCTCAGAAAATCTGTATCATATATAAGTTGTACTAGCATGATTGTTTTAGGATTAATCCGTAAGTGCGGACACAAACCGATCTCCCTAGATCCACCTGGATCTAGAACAAAACAGGACAAAATAATACTCTTTCCCTAGATTTATACTATTGAATGAACTAGGAGGCAAGAATCATGAACATACCTGATGATCGCTTCCTTGGGTCTCTGTTGTTCCAAGATTCGCTCCAACGCTCTTGTGCTGTCAAGACCAGGACAACTCAAACCAATTGAAGTGAAAATAACTTAATATATTCAACAATTAATCTATGCATATGATCAAGGAGTTATGCAATAAAGTGACATTAGCTTTATGGGAAAGGGACATATTACTGTATTAAATTGATAGAAAGCAAGAATTACAACCTGAGCCTTGATGTTGTAAGCCTCCTTTCGATGGCTCCTTGCTCTGACACACACACTTTCTCATGCATGAAGAAGATCAACCACTTTTGATAACCTTGATGGTGTCTTTAGCTGCTGTAGCATCAGTCCTTCATACAATCTTCCAATAAATCTCCAATCAATCTCTTGATAGTTTGCTTCTAACCTTTTCCATGAGCATCCCCCTTAATTTATAAGAGAGAATGGATTAGTTACTTGGATAGGAATGATCCCAAGATATCAGGAAAGACAGTACTTAGACAACCATTCGAATGCCATCTCATCCTTCTAGAAGATTCCCTTCTAGAAGGTTCGAGAATCTATCTTTTTCCCTTATTTAGAAGATGTTCGCATCCTAGCAGTTAGGCACAGTGCAAACCTCTCGCACCCTGCCTTAAGGCAACCTGTGAGAATCATACATTCTCGCAGGCAAATGTATGGGTAGCCTGCGAACCTCCCTTAAAAATATGATTTCTGGAAAGAGACAAAGGTAACTTTTCTCAGGAAAGTGTTCTAGTGAAGAGTCTGATTTCTCCATCATCATTATATCATCATGACGACCAAAATTATGGATAACAGAATGCCCCCCAAAGTCTGAGATTGGAACCAGTGACAGTCGATAGACTTTGTAAGATACATGTGTGTGTCAAGAACCAAGAGCACATCTAATCGGAAACCTACAAACATCCAAGCATCAGAAGAATATCATATATATCAATTCTGAGGTAGGCATTCCCATACTCAGACCATAGACTGATGACATCATAAACAAAGGTCATGGCCACCAATCATACACTGTGGATCCATGCCGTCACAATATAGCATAGCCACATGAATACACTGTGGATCTATGCGACAAATTTTTAATCAAGACAACATAGCCACGAAACATACACAGTGGATCTATGTGTCGCAAATTATACATACTCCATCGCAACCTGGATCATAAAGAAAAATCCAGGGTCTTCAATCTCATCGTCCAAAGTACGAATCTAACCATGTGATTACATGTGTTGAAGTCGAACATGGCAGAAACCACTTGATTACCGGTCATTGATGCAACCGTTAACAAGTGCGAGGGAAATCACCATTGATGTCAATGACTCCCAAGGTACTATAGTACAATCCATCGAGTGTGAATAAATGAGTTGATGTCGAACATCCGACGGAATCTTTCGATCAGGGGTCAATGATGTAAACCCACTGTCGGAAGCGAGAAACTTGCCATTAAGGCATGCAAGCTTCAAGGTACTAAATAATTTCTAAGTCTTGATTCTGGATAATGTGATATAGTCGATGGAACAAAACTCGTCACAGGAGGGCCTTGATGTATCCCCCATCAATGACACGAAATGAGTAACAGAGTTTGAAGGTGAAATAGAGCACTTTGCAAATTGGACTGGACACAGGGAACGCCGACATGGAGAGAATGTGTAACTGCAGATGGCCGACTCAATATAGGTTTTAGATGGACTTCTCTTGAACATATGAATGGAACAACCAATGATTTGGCATCATTGACTCAAAGACGACACATGGAAAGACCTTGTAATCAATCGAAAGAGAGACAGATGGATTTACCAAACCAACTTCAAATGATGAATAGGGGGTGTCATGTTCAAGAGCGACGCTAACTACCAATCAATACAAAGATGAAACATATCCCTTTCCCAAATTTTCTCCCACCATTTTTGGCAAGTACCTCTTTATTTTTACGCAAGCTTGAAGAGGATCACATATGCTTGTTGATATAATCTCATCCTTCGGACGAGTCCCTTGGAGTATGTTTAACGAACCCTAAGAAGGAGTGGTTCGGTCCCATCACGGGTCTGTCAATGTTTCTTTAACGAGTCCAGAGATAGTAAACTTGAAGGTTTTTCAAGATTATAGAGTTTGGAAAAACACTTAAAAGAGAACTCTCTTAGTTCATTTTTCGTACAGTAGTCCAAAGAGACCGAAAAAGGGTTAAACTATCGCTCGAAAGACGCGTACTTCAAATACTTTATCGAGCGTGAAAATAGCAAGGTCGCTTGACAATCTTTTCCTGTTTAGAGAGTCTGAAAAGAGCTTAAAGAAAACTCCAGGGGGGTTCCTTTTTCGTATAACCACGGTGAGCCCGAAAAAGCGATAAAACTATGCTCAATCACGTTCTTATGTTTTTCACGAGCGCAAGAACGGACAAAAAGACGCTCGAGGTTTTATGTAAAAGCCACAAAAAACAATCAGAATCACACCATAACGGAGAAAAATATGTCCATATCCTTTTTGTAACCGTCAATGTTTCACACCTGCAAGTCATTACACTTATTCTCATATTAGTGATTAGGGTTAATTAATAAATAAGCATAAAAAACCCAAAATTGACATAGTAAAAAGTAATTTAAATGAGTAAATATCCAATTTTACCATATATTTTCATATTTTCACCATTGAGTTCCAAAAACCCTCATTTTACCCTCTGAATTCGGTGTCGATTTCTGGGAGCTATGAGTGATCATTTGACGAGCCGTCAGTAGCATCTTGGTAAGTTCATCACTCCTGATCTTTTCGTGGTTTAAAAATTTGATTTCATTGGTTAAAAGTTCTGTTTTAAGTTAGTTTTTTTAACCATATATGTGTGGAGGCATTCTCGCAGGTGGCCCATACGGGACCTGCGAGAATGAATCGTTCTCACAAGTGGGCCTTAAGCCACCTGCGAGAAGTTCGCACTGTGCATAATATGGCACCTGCGAGCAGCGCATAACTCAAAAAAATTTGAGAAGTTTAGCCAATAGAAAAGATTCAATTCATGAATAAGATCATTAATCATCTTTGTATGTTTCTTACGCAGGTAAATAGCCACAAACATGGTGCTTGAGTGGAGAGAACGAGAACATGAGGAGGATAATGCAAATTCCGAGAATCACCCTCCCACCATAGCTGCTTTAAGAGATTGTGGTCTCTTAAAATACTTCTGTATCCCGGGCATGAGAGCCCAAGTCCGATTATTGGAGTATCTAGTCCGAATGTGGGATCCAGACCAACAAGTTTTCATTGTAGGAGCTCACACATTAGCTATTGACATCGAGGACATATATTTCTTGACCGGATTATCCATGCATGGGTCCTATGTCAGTCTGACCGGCAGCAGAGCAGGCGGGTTAAAAATGAGTGAATATTGCAACCAATACTGTGTGCCTGAGGCTGAAAGAAAGAAAGGGAAAGTGGCAATCTGGGGAGTAACTGACTTGACTCTCTGCACTATTCTCTTCACGATTGCTCGGATGGATGGAAGTACCGCTCCCCATATGGCATTGCAGAGCTATTGCCAGTACGCCATCAAGTGTATTGAGCCCCGAGTATTTAACTGGGCTGATGCAGTATTGCGCAGTATCAAAAAACAGCTGACTAAGTGCAGGCGGGGAGATCTGAAACAATTTGGATATGGATCTTTCTTAGTGTCCTTCTTCCTAGAGAGGGTCCCTGTATTTCATCTACAGGTTGAGTGGAACTTTCTGGGTCCTAGGGATCCGAGGATGTTACGATGGTGTCGGCTCATGGCCCGGCACGTGGCAGGACCAATCGTCAAATATGACGATATCTTCTTTGACTGGTTGCAAAACCAGATGCTGATGGTCGACGACTACACATATGTCGGGTTGGATTTCCGAGGAGATCCGGATCTAGCACTACCTGAAGATGCTCAGTGAGGAGACCTCGGTAAGAAGTACACAAATTTTCTCTTTTTAAAAGTTTTTGAATTTTTATCATATTTAAATGTTTTTGTTTTATATATTTATTCGAAGACTAACACAAAAATTTGTTGATAACACAGATTTTGGACCATATAGACCTCCTAGCACCTCTCCTATCCAGTGACGAGGAGAAGCAACAGCAGTATTACCACAGTATGTCAAAGATTACCAGGTGGTGGAACAGAACTTAGAAGGCCTCACAACAGACATTCCAGATATGACTCTGGAAGAGGTTCCACGACGCGATCAACGTCACACTGTAGGGGTTTCCGCAACTATGGGTCGACTGCTCCGCAGAGTAGCTAGGGAAGTAGTATGTTACTGTGAACATCATCCGTGACGTCACTATGTAGAAGCTATAGGCTTCAATTTTTTATATTTTGGTCTTCGGACAAATATTTTGTAAAAACAAACTCTTTTGATCGTTATATATATACAAACGACTTCTACCGGTTACTTTACATTGTGTGAATTTAAATGTGTTTGATTTATAAATGGTTCAAATGTCTGTCCAATACATAATTAGCCAATGCATCTGTTAATGTATTAAGACACCTAGGAATATGCTGATATTCAATGTGATCAAAATATCGTTCCAAGAGGCGAATTCGCAAATACACTCGAAATAAAGTAGGACTTCGAATAGAGTAGACATTACTTAGTTGTAGTACCACAAGATGCGAGTCGAGTCGCACAACCAAATGACAAATTCCAAGCGAGATAGCATCAACCAATAGTTCAATAACGGCGTTATACTCAGCAATGTTGTTGGTTGCACGGCCAAGACATACACCTCGTAAAGATATAAGTTCGTTGGTTGGGGCATAGATTGCCCATGCAGTGGAAGCTAGGTTCTGAGTACTACGGCTAGCACCATCAGCGAAGCCAATATAAGGTAGCGAATACTCTGACATTTGGCAATCAAACACAACGTCATGTAAGGGCAGAGACCAGATAACGTCAAAAGCAAACTAAAGTAACACACACACATTATGATACATAAAATACAAGTACTTGTGCACAAATAACTTATAAATAGTACTTATTCAAGTACAACCCATTCCTGGGTTCACTAGAAGGTATACCATCATAATCAACTAGCTCATATGCTCATTTTTCCAACACTCTGCGAACAATGTAAGGACCACGCCACATTGGTTCGAATTTCCCAGCTCCTAAGACATCTTTATCTTGTTCATACAGAAGAACA
>JZKD02S2074738.1:0-14512 GCA_000966675.3 Picea glauca
ATAATAGTTTTTTTTTAAGCTAGCTAATATTTATATTAATAAAGTACACAATAGAATAGAGTCAAGATTAATTATGGCTTATGGCTTGCGTCTCATGAAACAGGACCATAATAAGTTAAAATATCAGCATTTATCTTACAGGACTTCCATGCATATTTTTTTACATCCATTTCCATAGTAGTAATATGATTTATATATCTACTGAAAATGACATGAGGATAATTGACATAACCAAAAGGGGAATCCTAGTTCCCCTCTGTAAGTCTACCAAAAGAAAGCAGGTGTTGCCAACCCAAGAGGACACATGCCTACTTTTACCATTGTTGTGTATCCTAACAAAGTTTTCGATGTGGAAAACCTCTTCCTTGAGGGAAGTAGATAATGACACTGATAATTGATTTCATTTTCATGGCATTAGCCTAGGTACGAGTGATGCTATAGGGGAGCTTCTGGTGCAGGGGATCCTAGCATATTTTTTGGTCCCTCATTTGAGCTTGCATTTGTTGGATTCAAACTGCAATTCATTACTAGAGTTTAACATCTTGGCTCGAGGATGAATTATTGTAGCTATAGAGGGTAGGTTGTAGTGAGGGACAAGGAGAAGACACATAGACTGGGGGGAGCTGCTAGAGCCAGGATGAAAGATTCCTACCTAGATAAGAAAACCACAAAGAGACCCCTTAGACCAACACACATAAATTCACCCAAATTCTGTTGTAATTTTCTTACCCAGTCCTAATGGTGAGCCAAGCTAGAAGGCATGACACTCTAGACTAATAAACCAACAAGAAAACTTGAATTCAAACAAGATGGACCAAACCTGGATGTAAGACCAACGTCGCCATAGATCCTAACAACCATTGTTCCTCCAACCTTCCTCCATCTCCTGCTTTGCAGGTGAACCACTTGAACCTATGTCCCTGTTCTAGGCATGATGTTGTGTGAGGTGGGATTAATGGCCAAATCATACCATTTGTTGTGAATCAAATAGGAGGGCTCTCTAATGAGATATCTCATCCTAGGCGGAATCCAAAACTCTGTTCATTACATGATTGAGCCCCTGCATGCATGCCTTTGTGCACCGCATGGGGCTTGTCTTGTCTCCCCATGATAACACCCCATCCGAGAAAATAACTTTGTTCACTTATTAAGTTACTTTTAACATCAATATTTTTTTAACAAAAAAAATTAATACAAAATTATTAAAAACAAATATACCTTAATTCTTGAATTTCTCCTTAAATTTAGATGTAATAATATTTTTAATATTATCATTATTTTGTAGAGTGACCTTTTCCTTGATTGCCCAATGATTTAGCCGAGACTTGGCATCTTTATGCCAATCTCACTTGAGTCGCATGTGGTTTTGACTAGAGTTTGAAGCAGTATTAAAAATCCTCTTGTCTTACATGTTGTTTATCTCGTTCTTGTACATTAGATACCTAGTCATAGCCATGCTCTCAATGGGGAAATACACGCTTATATGAGGATGACATGATAGGGTGTATTGCTTTAATTTAGAGATTATACATTATACAACACTTGGAATTGTTTTATCTTTTTCCATGATTCTATACAGATCTTGTAGCCCCAAACTTCAGAACCACATAAGATAACAACACTGATGAGAGTCTCAAAGAGGAGTTTCTATTACAAAGGTCGACCGATTTACAATTGTTTACAAGTCCATAATAAGTTGTCTACCCTCCATTTATTCTTTTCTCAATGATATATTTCTAGTTAAGCTTGGATGAAGATTGATTCCAAGATATTTGTATTAAGTCACTTCCTCCATTCCTCCAAGTTGTTGTTGTCATACACAACATTAACATAAGTGATCTTTTAGATTTAATTATCATAACCTAACCTTCATTTCGTAAAACAATCATACATTTACCAAAGCATATGTCCTTGAGAATTTTTACTTTCTTACCATAAAAACAATATCAACAACTTAAAAACTTAAAGAAGAAGATCACTATACTAAGCTTCTTTTAATCATCTTTCTAAGCTTCTTTAAATACCTCTTTATCATTCTAAACAATTCGAATGCAAAATTCATGAAATTTCAACTCTGCCATTCGGATTCTGAAACAAAATTAATGGTGACGAGTTCTTTGTCAGAAGTCCTGGTTTGGTCATGTCGTGAAGTATCCATATCCATGCGGAAGATGTTTACAGATTATAATCAATAAAATCTTGTGATTGAGCTCTGGAAGATGGGGGAGTCCGAGTTCTGGCTGTTATTTCTTGTATACGTGAAACACATTCTCTCTAAATGGAAGTCTGCGAATCCCAACAACCTGGATGCAGTGGAGCAACAGATTGTTCCTCTGCTCGACCGCTTTAATTTTCTGTCCGAGTGCAAAGATCTGCGGGCCTTGAGTGGAATTATGGAGTCCCTCAAATCTGAGGGTTTTGTCTTGCCATTCAGTACCCGCAAACAGCTTTGCTCTCAGCTGCTCCGCCGAGCCGTTAACGCCAATTCCGTTACCGAAGCCCAGAATTTGGTGGATTACGCCAAATGCATTGTTGATTTCAGTTTTCATGCCCTCAGGGAAGCAAAGTTGGGATTAGGATTTGGCAAATCCTCTAACGAGAAGATGCTTTATGTTGTGGAGGAGAAGATTTGCGGCTCCATTTTCCTTGAGGATCGTCTTTTAGAGGTATTTAATTTACCCCATTTAAGGTCCAGGGTTGAATTTTAAAGTTCGGTAGTGATTTACCCAGGGTTCGGGATTTAAATCTTATAATTTAAACTACAACGACAGATTGGGGTTCATGATTTTGGATTTAAGGATCAATTAACATTGTCTTTAGAGTATAAATGACATATATTTTAAACTGCAAAGCTGACTTAGGAATTTAGGGTTTATAGACTTGAGAATGCCGACAGCAATCGGTTCTGTTCCAGAGTTCAGGTTTTAGATTTTACAATTCGAATGCAGCCTAGGGTTAACGTTTAGGGTTTAATGTTAAAAATGGGGGTTTTTGGTTTAGCATTTATGTTCAAAAGTTATTGATTATTTCATTTTGGTGATTCTTAGTATGTGCTGGAGAAAGAGGGGGAGGAGGAGGAGGAAGAAGATTTGATGAAGACTAGACTAGCAATTTATCTTGGAAATGGATTGCAATCAAAAAATTCAGAGACCAGGCTATTGACAATGAAATTGGCATGCTCCTGTTGCTTCAATTCCAGACTCATTTTTTGCAGGCTTCTGCCTATATTTGAGACCGCACTCTACAATGAGGATTTTTCCGTGCGTGAATATGTGCTGGCATGTCTGATGGATTTGATCTTTGTCCACCATTCAACTGTTAATTTACAAACTGTCTTCCATTTTATTTCCCCCTTCCTGTATGCTCCAACACCTACCCTTCAGCTCACGGCTGTTATTGGTTGCGGTAAGTTCTGWTCATCTGTCTAGAATACATTTGTTTTGATGCCACATTTCTGCATTCATTTTTTGTCTCTTTCTTCTAGCTACGTATTTTGTTCCTTTTTTGTTTGATATAGCCTAGCTATAGGAGCTGCTTTGACACTCCACTTGTATTTATACCGATGTACTTTAAAGTCCCATTGACCTACTTTTGTGATCATTTCACATTAACAAAATTATCTAATCAAATCTTATGCGTCACTGTAGAATTTTGATGAAATTGATGAAGTTTTTATGATATTTTCAGGGCGCCTTCTCCTCTATGATTGCTTCCCAGACGAAACAGAGTGCTTATTGAGTATAATGCTTCAGCGCCATGTTTATAGGCTTCCGGATTACTGTTCCTTGTGAGTATCTCCACTCTTAATTGAGATCCACGAGAAATTGTTTCTCAACTTTGGATTCCTATCTGAGTTAAATCTGTTAGGCATCTGCACGAGTCCTAAGAATGAAGAGTAGACTGACAAAATAGTCAGCCTGCAAACATGGAACAATTCAACCGGTAGGTTGTTATCATTTCATTCATTTGACAATCAAGATTGGGCACCATACTGTGATCGGTAATGTGGCCTTGGAAGGGTATTAAAGGCTACAGATTTGATCCCTAGACAGTAATGCTCTTGACATATTCATTGATTTTTGAATTCTCTGATTTCTAATTTTCAGGAATGGAAAACTGCAGCAAGTTTCTCAAGCTCTTCAAACTTTCTTCATAGAGTATTCAGGGGATAAGAAACTTCATCAAGATGAGATTGCCAACACCCTGGTGTACATGTCTCTGCAAAAGATTGAGGAAGGCGTAGTTTGTGTAGATACTGCCAAAAAGCAGATTGAAGACAACTCTTTGAAGGCCAAGGAAGCGAGTGATTTGCACATGGCTCTAAAACTTGGTTTGAGTCTTTGCTCTGATGCCTTGGATGCGGTTGTGGACAGTCTCATTCTCAACATCAATGAGGATTCACATATACCACTCTTGGACAAGGCCAAATGTGTGCAGTGGTTTCTTTCTAAGTAGCTATTCTGGAGATCCTTCCCCTGTCTATGTTTGAAGTTTCCTACCAGAAATACTTTCTTAGCAGTCCTGAATATATCTCTTTGGCTATGCTTAACCAATGCCAATCTAGTCGTCTTCATGCAATCGTCCATCAGCTAGAAATCGTCAGGATTAAAATCATATTAAACCAAGGAGTACATTATACCAAACTAGTGGGAAATCGTGATAGCTTACTCTAATTTTCTGAACCTCTGTTTGTATACTAAAAGTAGATTAGATTTCCATCAAGAAAAGCGGACCGAGAAGGGCAGTTTGGACTAGCTGAGAAAGAAGTGTACAAAGTCTAGTCTCTATCTGATTTGAAGTGATCAATGGAAATTTGAATAATCTAAAGAAAAACAAGAGTAACACTAAGGTATTGCATCTCAAGACACATTCAAATTTAATAGGGAATCCTGATGATTATCAGGAGTTCTTGTTATAGGCATGCTGATCTCAAAATAAATCAATTGACCAAGATAGGCTATGGTAAAAGTAGGAAAATGAATTTCAAGCTTCATGGAGTCTGCTGTCAAGCATGCTCTATATTTTCATATACCCTTCAGACTCTTGGATCCTTTTATAAATCCTAGTACATAGTGATACAACTTATCCGATCACCAAGTTAACCACCTTGTTAACTTAAATGCACTCCACCTAAATGAACTCTTTAACGATTTGACTTGACTAACCCTTTGCTAACTTAGAACTTGAATTACCAAAATTAACATTGAAAGAAAAGAAAACCATCCCAACACCTTGATTACTTATTGTTTCGTCTCAAATTGGTGTTATGGCTTGTTACCAAACACCTCTTTCATAGGAAGAAGCATACAATGAATAAAATAAATATATTAGTTCTAAATTCACAAATGAGTTATACAATTCAAACTATTGCCAAATCCAAAGCCAACGACCAATAAATATCATAAATTAACAATGATTGATATCAAATGAATAAGTTAAAATTTATAATTTACCAGTGCTGAAAACATAGTACACTCAAAACTGAACAGGAAACAAACCCAAATGACATGCTATATCCCGTTAGGTTACTTCATTTTGGTGGACAACCTAAAAGATTGTTTTGAAATGTTCACAAAAGTTACTCTACCGATGTTCACACATATAAATTACACAAAACTAAGGTCAAATTGAGGAGATAAACTGGTAATTCAATTTTTTTTGAAGTATTCACATTACTTTTGGAATTGAACTATCAACCAACATAGGAGACAAGCTAAATAGTTGCAAGATTTTAAATATCAAGAAATAAAAATTCAATATTTTTGTAAAAGATATTCTAATCATCCAAAATATTCCCAAAAGTCAATCATACGAATGTTAGACAATAAAGAATAATCAATTCAATATTTTTGTAAAAGATATTCTAATCATCCAAAATATTCCTAAAAGTCAATCATACGAATGTTAGACAATAAAGAATAATCAGCAATTTATTAAGAAAATGATCAAAATACTTGGACAATAAAGAATAATCAGCAATTTATTAAGAAAATGATCAAAATACTTGGATGATTGTTAAAGTTTTCTTAACATGGAAATTACCTCTTGTATATGATTGAAATCTTATTGCTTGAAAAGGTCTATGTCTTCTTTAAGTGTGCATTGGCTATGTTCACCTTTGCCTTGATATTCTTCTTTGTATGATGACAAGGAAGAATTTTCCTTTTGGTGTAGATTATTAATAGGAAAAGGAGGAAAGAATGAAAAACATGGTCTTGAAAAGGTCTCTGTCTTATTTAAGTGTGCATTGGCTATGTTCACCTTTGCCTTGATCAATCCGCCTTTGTATGATGAGAAGGAAGAATTTGCCTTTTCGTGTTGATTATTAATAGGGAAAGGAGGAAAGAATGAAAAACATAGTCTTGGATTTATGAGAAGAATAAACATTGCCTAAAGAAAGCCCAAGAGGGCTCACCATTGAAAATAATTGAAGTAGTTTGAATGATTGAATAGGTAGTTATCATAGTTGGCACAATGCACAACTAGCCAAAGTTCACTCTCTTTTTTCTGTGAAACCTTTGTTGCAATTTTTATTTCAAAATGTTGACATTGAACTATATGTTTCGTGATGAATCTCCATTTGAATCTATAAATTTTGGTTTTCCCATAGAAAAGAAAATCACATAAATCACATGAAGTAAAATGCTGAAAATGAAGAGAGAGAAATCAAGAAAAGATGATAAGAAATGAAAAGTGTGTTGGACTCTTATGGTTTTATATCTTAACATAATTATGTTTCTCTTGTTTTTCCTTCAACCAAACTTTGCAAAACCACAATGGTGAAAAGGAAATCCATAGGCAAAATTGAGCTCTCTAAGAAAACAAATTACCCTATATATAGGTACCCCCATTTTCTTCTTTGATGTAACATACACATCACAATATTGGACATTGGAGGGTGCACAAGAATCTAAACTTTTGTTTTTTTTCAATCATTGTTTAGTAATATACGAACATAGGTAAATGATTGAATGATTTAGGGTTTTGGCAATGTGGTAAATGGTGGTCAGTGGAGCTAGATGACATCGATTTCTCCCATAATGCCCCCCCTCCCACCCTCTACCTTGGAGGTCAAGCTATTTGAGTTACATCTGAAATGCGAGGGGTATCTTTGGTTCACACTTTAAGTTTTGAACCTACTTGCAATTTGGGGCCCATACCATCGATTTTCGTGCCAAACAACATTGAAGCTAGGGTCAATAGGGCTTGGGAGGTTTTGTTGTCAAATGGTGAGATTTATGACTTTGTTAGACCGTATGTAGAGGTTCTAGTGCTGGCCAGTGAAATATTGGGGAACGTGGCGAGGCAAGTGGAGGCCTTTTATGCCTTCAATCAATTGCTCAATTAGCCCATTGGTGTGCCATTATTTGCATTTGGAAGTTCATCATGCATTTCAAATTTTTACTATTTCAACATTAATTGCTATGCATTATCTACAGAGTTAGGTTTTCCACGAGTATTAGGCATTTGGGGCTCTGGGCATGTGCCCTCTTCATAGGAACCTATTAAACTTTGTGTTGGTAATCCATGCAAGGGTTTATCCTCTCCTTTGGAAGGAGACATATGTGAGAAAATCTAGGTCAATGTTGTGTCATTCATGGTAGTGACTTCAATGGTTGTGAACATCTAGGAGGGTGGAGCTGATGAGAGCTCTCCTATCCTATTGTAGGTGGTAGAGGGAGACTTTTACATTCTTTTAGGTGTTCTCCTCTGCACAAGACTCTTGATTCCTGAATCCATTCCTATTAGTTTAGAGGGTGGAGTGGGTTATGTTATCCCCTACCCTAGGGATAACTAAGGAGATCGTGTCTCGAGGCCCACAGGTCCTATACATGGAGTGTCGAGAGTCGGATGACTTGAGCATGGCCCCGGAGGGCCCCTCTTTTATTCAGTGCAACCCATTTATCATCAGCAACAGTATCCATCCCACCAGCTTGGTCCTGAAGTAGCAGTAAGTCTTGCTCCATGAGGTAGTGAGTCTAGGTATCATGGTATGTGTCGCTCTGATTGTTGAAGCACTCGAATATGTTGCATTGAATTCTCCTTCATTTCATAACGTTTGCTTGGAAATTATTCTCTTTAATGTGTTCATACCTGGAAGGGTGACATGATGCCCTAGTAAGTTGATCTCCCTTTAGGATGGGTTGCCACTGGGTGGGTCTATGAAAGGTCATTGTGTGTTCTCTCCATACTTACCACTTTCCATCTTTATTCCTCTCATTTCCCCCCTACCTTTATTCGGGAATTGGGATTTTCCACACTAGGAAGGGTTGTAGCTTGCCTTGTGGGAAGAAGGGGTTAAAGGCCTAGAGGGTAAAAGTAGATGGCAAGAGTTAAAAGCTAAAAAATGAACCTTTGAGATGCTTCGTCCAAGGATTCCGGAGAAAGCAGTAAAAAGCTTCTCAGTAAGAAAAGGGAACCCATAAGATAAATAAACACTCAAGGTATTAGTTGGTGGATGGGAGGTCTCATCATGAGCCGGCATATTATGACCATGGGCATGTAACAGTATGACACTACCATCTATCTGGTCACCAAACTAGGGTATTGGCTCTTGGTGGCATAACCAAGAGAAATAGGGTCTCATCACGAGCCAACCTTCTCATCTCTGTGAAATGCTTGTGGATAACGCTGTCACCTCTAGTCACCAAGCCAAGACAGTGTCCATCAACTCTTCCCTTGAAGCATAAAAGCAAAAGATCAAAAGCAATGAAGCTAAGAACAAAATTCATTGAATGGTCTAGGAAAAAATGGCATTTATGACAAGGTGAAACTCACCCTCTACAAAGGCACCCACAGGTAAGATTTGCATTTCCCTGTTATAATTGCACCCCATGCCCAAACACTTATCCCATGCCACTTAACACACTTACATAACCTAGATTGGTTCTCACCTGGGAAACACCCCAAACTTGAGGAGGATTAGCCCAATAGGACACCCTGAGACCTTCTCCAAACCTGACTTGTTAAATTGCATAACGTCTCTGAGAATTTGTCTGGGTAAAGGGGGGTTTGATGCACATGTTTGGGTAATTTAATTGTTAGGTGTGATTTACATGTTATGATCCCTGTGACTTATAAACCCTTGGAGGGCGTACTTGTTGTTGTTGCAGGACTTTTCCCGGTGGACAGGTACACATGGGGAAATGATTAGCTCGGACGTCCATGGGGCTGAAAGCCCACAAATGGATGTTGTAACCCTAACCAGGGGCAAGAAGACATCAAAGACTTGCAACAGGAAGAAAGGAGGACATTTCCCTTGGAGACACTCTGGCAGACCTAGACCCAGGGGGATCTTGCTCTTCCACCTAGAAGTTGACCTTTAAGAACCCATGACATCACCATTATGACCCTGGACATCATCCAGAGCTAGGGTTTGCATATTGAGGGTAGTTGTGAGCTAGTTGGCACGTGTGGGCATCATCCAAGGCATTTGGAGGCCAAACGTTATGCATCTGTAGTCCAACATTCCACTTTAGGGGCTCAACGTCACCCTAGAAGGGCATGACGTTACCCTTGGAGATGATTTTAGGGGTTAATTATTTTTATTTATGTAAAAAACTAAATTTTGATGTAATTTGGCCAGGTCGGTCTTTATTTGACCTAAAATTAATTAAAGGTCATTAGTTATGTATAAATAGAGAGAAAGTACTCTCATTTTTTCATCATAACTCATCACACGCTAAGTGTAGACTAAAATGTGTGCCCTCTTTAAGGGCTATTGGATGAAATAATTAGTGCGAAACTTCTTGGAAAGGCATTTTGTAGTGTATCTTGGCTATTTTTCATGGTGGAAGATCTTCAACTAGGGTTTAACTTGATTATTCTTGGTGAAGTAAGTAGAAAATATGCAATTTGTTTATGTAATGAATTCTTGTGGTAAATTTTACTTGTTTCATGTTAAAGATTATGAAATTGTTTGCTTAAACCCTAGGAGAGAAACATAAGTTACTTCTTTCTCTCCCTAGATTTTCTACTTGTCTAAATTTCTCAAGTACACCTTGTTTAGAAGTGTCTACTAGAGCCCTAAAGTGCTAGCACTCTAGTAGCTTCACTCTAATCACCTATTGCATACATTCTTTTTAAATAGTCTAAGGAAGGGAGATTCGCTAGGGCCTAAAATTGCTTACTCTCTAGTGAATTTGTCCATAGGATTTGGATGCTTGAGGCCTTGAAGTGCCAACACCTCCTCCATACACCTCTTCTCCTTTGAAAAGTATTATCATTGCTACTTTTTTCCAGGTTGTGTTGTTTCTATTATTGACTTCATAAGCCCTAAAAGGAACTTGTCCACTTGCTTAGGTGAATGATTGCTTAAATGAACACTCAAACCTTCTTCCTTAAAGATTTTGTTAACTTTTACTAACCATAAGTTAGAATAATTCACTAGTTAACTTGTTGTTGTAGAAAATCATTTCTACAACCATACTAATTTACACTAATTTGTTGCATACATCTATATAACTTGCACCTAAATTGTAGTGTCTCCAAGGCCGAGCCCCGTTGTAAACCATGTTTGGAAAGGAATTGTAATCATGTTTTATAGGCTGGTGAGCCAAGTTTTCATAAGCTGGAGGCTTATGTGTTGCTAGGCCAGGGAGCTTGAGTATTGAAGGCCAGGAGCCTGATGTTGTATATGTAATCATGCAGAGCACTTAATAAAATATAAACACCACCAGGTGTAGACCGACCACGATGAATGAGTGAAGGAGGACTGAGCATCCACAGAGTGGGCAAGGAATTAGGGGTTGGAAGGTGGGAAAGGGGCTAAGTATTGAGCCTAGGGGCTAAGCCTAGGGGGGGCTTAAGCCTGGAAATAATATTTTAATATTATTCCAAAAGATATGTGCATCATATGTTTTTATCCTAAGTCCTTTTGGAAGGACACGTGAATTTCCAAGTGGTGGGAAGAACGTGTGCTGGTGGAATGCATGCAGTTCCATGAGTGACAAGTGTCAACCCTGGTGCATGCGAATAAAACGGCCAGGGTGAGCCATGAGAAGTCTCTGATTCCCATTCCACCGGAGTGTCTGAACGCGTACAGAGCTCTGAGCATTATGACTAACCCGACTCCTGTAGAGAACCTTGGGGAGACCCTGTGACTGGAATGTCTGTTTTCGATTCTGAGAAAATCCTGTGCGTGTAACCCTAGCTTACAAGAAGCCTGTGTTGAATTCGGGGAAGAGTCTTTGCTTGTTCGAGAAAGCTGAGCGAGCCTATGTGAGTATTTCCTGTTCCGAAGCCGTGACTGTGAAGCCATCCTGTGATCGCCGAATCCAGTTTTTGGAAATCCTGTGTCTGTTTTCCCGTGGGATTGTTGAGACTACGCAGTACTGGACTGCGTGAGGCTTGTTGGCCTGTGAGCGACTCCCTCCAGGTGAGAGAGTGTGCATGGGAAGGAGAGAACTCCTGGAAGGAACCCTGCAGCTGCCATAGAGCCCGGAGACTTCTGGTCCGGTCTGTTCCTGTAACCTAAGGTAAGGGAGATTGGTAGCCGAAGGACTGTCCAGGTGACAGAGAAGGTGCATTCTCCTAGGGTGGAACAGGCATGTGGGGAATGAGGGTCTGTGGGCAGTGAGCGTGGGAGATTCCTGGGAGAGAATCCCTTCCTTGTGGTTGTCTGTGACTGTTTTCCCTGTAACCTCAGCCTGAGCCTAGATTCCTTGCCTTGGGGTGGAGCTTAGTCCCAGCTCAATGGTGACCCACTGTTGAGTTAATGAGCAGTGTGGTCTAAGGCTGGGAGGTTCGTGGAAGGCCTGCATTTGGTTGGTGGATTCTGCCATTGTTACAAGATAAGTGTCTAACTATGTTTATCACATTTTATCATGTCTCCACTGTAAATGTTATCATGTTTTCCGCTGTGTAAACGAATTAATATGGAATGCTATGGATTGTTTAATTATAGCAGTAATGATATGTTTTACTCTGAGTTAAATGTGTTTATTTGTTTAAATGCATGGGATATATGATATCCGTATGAGCTTTGTACAAATGATTTGTACAAATTTGTATCAGAGCGCGAATAAGCCCAGAGTTCCAAAATAGGTGTGCTACAAATTGGTATTAGAGCCAAGGTTTCGACACTGAGCCTAGATGGGCCAGTGGAGCGGTCTTTGGACCGAGAATGCGAAGGAAAATTGGGTCTGGAGGACCAATTTCAGACCTTGGTTTGTTCTAGAGTGTCAAGTAGTTGCTTGACCGTGCTTACGAGCTCAGGAAGTATAGCGGCGAGTGAAACCGCCGCTGGTGTGGTCTATGGCCACAGGGAGACAGGTCTCTACACCAATGGTGTTAGAACCTTAGGATCTGTTCGGGAGGGAAGGCGAGCCCTTTTGACCGTCGGATCTGGAAAAATGTGCGTAGGGATTAAAATTCCTTTTGAAATACACAGGAATGTGGAAATCACGATACGCGAAATTCCGAATTGGTTAGGAACCGTCTGAGCCGTCAGATCTCGGCCAGAAAACTCGTCAGCTGTTGGATCTATCGGGAGATGTCCGAAGGTTAAACCTCAGAGACTAGGGGAGAAAGCTCTGAAATAATTCTAGACTTTCTGAAAGACAGAGGACACGTGTCATGAGATTTCCCATTTCGGGAAATCGAGAATCGCGATATCGGGAGTCACGAAGGAGGTCGGGAATTTTCATGGTAAAAGTCCTGAGAACGATCTGAGCCGTCCATCATTTGGGACACGTGGGCGATATCGGGAGGCCATTGGCATATCGAGGTTCAACGTTTCCTGAATCCTGAGGACATATGTGTTTTGGCATTAGAAAGTCCGAAACCCCGATAGGAGATATGACTGTGGTCATATACGGGGAGGTCGTGTGAACTACGAGTCTATCCCAGAGGGCTAGCGGGAGTTAGAGCGCATCGGCGTTTGGAAGCCCAAAACCCTGAAAGGATCGGGACTTTCCATGGTGGAAACCCTGGAGCAGTCGTGGGTCGTCCGATTTGAGATGGCCACGTGTTGAGAGATTACCCGTTTCGGAAAATCGGGGGATTCGGGAGTTCCGTTGACAAAGAAATTGGACTCTCATCATGATAAATCCCGACCCTACTGACGAGACCTTAGCATATGGATAAGTCTCGATGAACGAACGATATTCCTTCGGGAAATCTCTGGGTCTTTAACGACCGTCCGATGTGAGAAAGATCTGACCGTTGGATTTTTCTAGGAATGGATGTGGACACATGAAGATGTACCGCGTGTCAAAGGGTCGAGAAGAGAAGCGAGGGAGGTGGGACCCGATGACGTCATTAAAAAGCGACGTGGGCCCTCATTAACGTACCACGTACCACCGTAGTTGTGGGTAACCACTGAGTCATGTGGGCCCGGAGGGTGGAGTAAGCCGGAATTTCGGAAGTCGGGGGTTGGAAAGGAAAGCAAGTTGAAAGTCTTGTGGGATGAAACCCCGAAACCCGAAGTACCGAAATTTTGAAGTATCGAAAATGAAATCTTCGAAAACATGAAAAATGCAGAGCCGAACGAGATCTCAGAAAACCATTGGAATCAAAATGTCTTTTGTTCTTGTTGGTATTAGTTATAAATGTCGAAGATTGTTCCTGGAGGTTTAATGGCCTGATAAACTACGATTTTATTTGCACAGTCCATGTGCAGAGTTCAACGGAGGTCAGGACTCCAGTTAACCAATGTCGAGTATGGAGTGGGGAAAAGTGCAGATTACCCCCGAAATAGAAGATGAACAGAAAGGAAAGGATGTTAACCTGGGAATCGAAGGATCAAACTCCAATGGGCATGGAAAAGAGAAGGATAAGGAAGGACACATAATGAAAATCATTGAAGGGTTGCAAAGAGAGGCCCAGGCTCGCCGAGCTGATAGCTGGAAGCTCATGAAAGTCAAGGATCGACAGGGTGCATTAAACTTAAAATTTTTGAAAAGCCTGGAAAGAATAGAGAAGAAACTCGAGAAGGGAAGAGACTCAAGTACGACGGAGAGTCGCAAAACCCATGAAAGAAGAAGAAGGTCAAGGAGCGGTAGCCGACATCTTAGTCGCTCCCAAAGACATTCTGACAGGGAGACACACAGTGGTTCAAGCCCGTCCCCTACCAGAAAACATCGAAAATATGGAAGGGAGGAATTGAAAGGAGAGATGAACAAGATTAAGCCTCCAACATTCGATGGAGAACATAAGAAGGAGGAAGATGCTAAGACCTGGTTACTTGGCATGAAGAAATACTTCCAACTGCAGAATTATTCTGCCCATGCAGAAGGAAGAATTGCAATGTACCAACTGAAAGGAAAAGCATCCATGTGGTGGGATCAGTTTGTACAGGTGCAACACATCAAAGAGAAAGAGGTCACGTGGAAGGAGTTTAAGAGGTATTTCAAGAAGAAATACCTGACTAAAAGATACTATGACAGAAATATGAATGAGTTCTTTGAACTCAAGTTGGGCAGTATGACCATTGATGAGTATGAACGAAATTTTTTGGAACTACTGAAGTATGTTCCATTCATCAAGGATGAAGCTGTTAAAATTCAAAGGT
>JZKD02S2074738.1:29338-51028 GCA_000966675.3 Picea glauca
AAAAGAGCACTAAATACATATCAAATCATAAATCCCAAAGATGTAGGCTCCCCTTCTATTTATTCTTCTTCTTCGATTCTTCTAGATCTTCCTTCTTGACCAAATCAAACCCTCAGTTGATTGAAATATAATTATTTATTTTATTTAATATCTATTTAGGGTTTGATACATGGAATCCCTTTTTTCTTTTTTTGACTATAGCCTACGAGAGTTGTGTAGGATAATGAGTCATCAATTGGAAGGGGACAATATAGTCCCCCCTTCCCGAAATTACTTGTCCTCAAGCAATTTTAGATCAGGGTGCTATAAAATCTGTTCACCTTCCCATGTAGCATATTCTATAGGAAACCCCCTACATATGACTAGGTATTCTCGAATAATGTTGCTTCTTAGTCTTCGTTCCCGTACATCCACAATCCTTTGAGGTGCCAAAACCAATTTTCCTTCCTCATCTAGCGAAGGAATATTTGTTGAAGCAGTGACTTGTTGTCCCAATGCTTTTTTTTAGGCATGAAACATGGAATGTGTTGTGGATTATGCTCCCCTCTGGCAGCTCCAACACATATGCCACCTCTCCAACTCTCTTGATCACTCTATAGGGTCCATATAAATGAGGTTTCAACTTCTTTTCACCATTTTTTTTCTTCAGTGAAGACTATCGGTAAGGTTGTAGCCTAAGAAAGACTAGGTCCCCGACCTCAAAAATGCACTCCACCTGATGCCTATATGCACACACCTTATGTTGGTTCTGAGTAACCTGTGAATTCTCCTTTAGGATCCTCAAGATGTCTTGACTTTCCTGCAACCAGTCTTTGGCCTTGGGAGCCCTACTCTCTCCAAATTCCAAATCTACAAATGATGGGGCATTATATCCATACAATGCCCCGAATGGACTCATCTCGATGGACATGTGACGAGTGGTTTTGCAACAGTGCTCCTGAGATGTAACCATTTTATCCATGCTCTTTGTTGTCCTGGCACATAGTTTCTCATGTACCCTTCTACCCATTTTTCACTATCTCATCCTGTCCCATCTATCTGGGGGTGATAGCTAGTATTAGGTGTCAACTCCGTACCAGATAACCCGAATAGCTCCTACCAAAACACACTGAAAAACCTTCTATCCTGGTCACTGACTATGTTCCTTAGAAGACCATGGAGTCTAAACACTTCCCTAAAGAAGAGATCTGCCAACTAAGATGCATTGTATTATGAAGGAATGGAAAAAAAATGTGCATATTTGGTCAACTTGTCTACCACTACATAAATACAGTCCCTACCCTGGAATATTGGTAACCCTGTAATGAAATCCATGGAAATACTCCCCCATTTCCTATCTAGAGTCTAGAATAGGTAGTGGCTGGATAAACCTGTTGGGTGTGTCATTTGTGAATTTTTATGCTGACAAGTCTTACACTCCCTCACGTACCATAGTACATCCTCCTTGAGACCCTTCCATGAGAATCTCTCTCTCACCTATCTATAAGTCTTCAAGTAACCTGGGTGGCTAACTAAAGGGGCATCATGAAATTCCCTCAAGATCTTATCCTTGAGCATGGATTCAGGGACCAAATAGATCCTCTCCTTGCAGTGGATGATATAATCCACTACTCTGTATCTGTCATCATAGTTGGTACCTTCCATCAAATGACATGTGAATCTATTTTTGGAATATTCCACTAAGAGGGTAGACTTCCAATCTACTGAGACCTCGACAAGGGAAAAGACTAAAGGCCTCCTGGAAAGGGCATCGGAAACTACATTCTTCTTTCCCTTAACATATTCAATGTCAAATTCATAGGCCCTTAACTTACTTACCCACTTCTACTGTCTTTCATTCAAATCCTTTTGCTCCAGAAAGTATTTCAAGTTGTTGTGGTCGGTCCTCACTACAAAATGTCCTCACACTAGGTATTGTCGGAATTTGGCCAGTGCATGCATAATAGCCAACATCTCCTTATCAAATATGGAGTAGAGCCTTTCTCGTTCCCTAAACTTCCCGCTCTCAAAAGCTATGGGATGACGGTTTTGCATCAGTACCACTCCTATCCTTTCTCCGGATGCATCACACTCTAATACAAATGGCTGAGAGAAGTTTGGAAGTGCTAGTATCGGGAAAGTGCTAATTACCTTATTCATTCAGTCAAATGTTGCTTGTGCTTCCTCATTCCACCTAAATGCTCCCGTTTTGGTTAGATATGTCAATGATGCCCCATGTTGTGAGAACCCTTTCACAAATAATCTATAATAGTTACATATCCCGATGAATCCTCACAACTTTGTGATCGAACTGGGGGTAGGCCAATCTAAGATTTCCTTGATCTTTTCTTGATGCACCTTCACTCCCTCAACACCTATTATGTACCCTAAATACAAGATCTCCATCAATCCAAATTCACACTTTTCCTCCTAAAAAAGCGAGTGTTCCTCCATAATTGTTAGAATCTCATCCACATGCCCCAAATGTTCCCTCCATGTCTTACTGTAGATCATAAGATTATCAAAGAACACCAATATGAACCTTCTAACTTGTTTTTTGAAGATATGGTTCATACATGACTGGAAGGTAGCTGACGTGTTAGTCAACCCAAAGGGCATGACCACAAACTCATAGTAACCATAGTGACATCAATTTTACTTTTTGTGGATGTCCTCCTCTCTCACCCTGATATGGTGGTATCCTGATAAAACATCAATCTTCAAAAACTATACTGCTCCATGTAGCTCATCTATTAGCTCATAAATCCTTGGTATCAGGTATTTGTTCTTAATAGTCCTCTTTTTTATATCCCTGTATTCAATGCACATTCTCCACTTTCCATCCTTATTATTCACCAATACTACTGAAGAAGAAAATGGACTAGAGCTAGGCCGGATGTATCCCATCTCCAACAACTCTTGTATGGACTTTTCTATCTCTTCCTTAAACTTCTTTGGGTGCCTGTATGGTGTAGTAATCACTGGCTTGGCCCCTTCCTCTAACTCAATGGTCCATGTTCGAATCCTCGGTCTGGTGGTCTTCCTACTGGTAGGGGCCCAAATACTTTATCATGCTTACCCAGTAACTCTTGTATGTCTACATGGCAATGTTGACGATCCTAGGATGGCTTTTTCATTGTGACCAAACACTCTGTTGCACATGCTACATCTCCTTGTCTAAAGAGAGCCTCCATGCATATGTTGCATACAACCTTGGGTTCTCTTGATGATATACCCCTCAGGATAACCCGTTGACCCCTAGTGTCTATGAATTCCATCCTCATCTCCTGATAATTCATTTTGAAGTCTCAAAGAGAATATAACCACTGTACTCCCAATACCACATTGGTGTCTACTAGTTTCACCACATAAAAGTCATCTATCAACGTGTAGTTTCCCAATGTCACATCCAACCCTATAATCCTCCAGGTACACACCATGTTGTACCCATTTTCCACTACTACTTCAAAACCCTCAAATTCCTCTGTGGGAATTTGTCTCCTGGTAACCATTGTTGCATCTATGAAATTATGGGTGGCCCCTCCATAAATTATTGTTGTAACTCTTTTTCCTTTCACAATGCCCATTATTTGGAAGGTATAGTACTTGGGGACTCTTGACAATGTGGCTATGGTCACCTTCTTGACCCCTTCTTGTAATGGTGCATGTTCTGGAATTTCAAGGTGTGGTGCTTCACCACTACTTTGAACCTCATCTGAACTGTGCAGGTTATACTCATCACCTTCATCTTCTTTATCAAATAGTACTTCAATATAATGGACCTTTCCCTTGCCCATACATCAATGACCTGAATCCCATGGATCCTTGCAACTAAATCATAGTTTCTTTCTTCTAATCTCTCTCAGAGTGTCTTCGTCCAACTTGTCTTTCGCTATCCATGTCTGTTGGGGAAATTTTTTCACCTGCTCCTTATGAGGAATGAAGGTATTTACTAGGGCCTTTCTAACCATTGTGTCTTCCATATCTTGATTTTTATTGATGGCATTCTGTAATGTGGGTGGCCTAAAATCCATAACCCAACCCTTCAAGGGTTTAGTTAGCCCCTCTGTAAATAGCATCACTAACCTTTGTTCTGAGATATCAGTTACCATGACAACCAACCTCTGAAACTCTGTGATAAATTCCTTCGGTGTACTTGTATGTCTCAATTAGGCCAACTCCCTCAAATGAATTTCAGGATCCTTCCTTTGGAACCTATCCATCACCCTCTAGGTGAATTCTACAAATGATGTAATGTTATCATGTCCAAGGGTGACCAACCCATGATGCCACCATTCATGAGCCTCCCCATCCAAATGCAAGGTGGAAATCTTGATTGTCTCTACCTTGGTCATTGGGTTGAGTTGAAGGTAAGTTTCCATATTCTACACCCAAGCGCTAGCTAAACTCTTAGTTGATCTATTGAAAGATGGAATAGTTAACCTGCCCACCCTGCACGTAAGATCATAGTTTTGTTGGTATTGCACTTATTTGTTCCATTCCCTTGGTTTGTTCCTATATTTAGCATTGTAATAGTCTTGGAAAGAAAATGCTTCCTCGAAACCTTGTGGTGTGGCTAGGTACTCTTCGTAACCCTTAAGGGGATTACTATCCAGGTCCTATTGTTCTGGAACTTCTATCTGCTTCTCCTTAATAAATTGTAGTAATGATGGCCTTGGTATTTTATTGCTACCTATCGGTGAGCCACTCTATATTGGAATATGAGTGTTGTTATTCTCCCTATAGGCCCTACCACTTTTTTGACTTCCCTCTTTTTGATTCCCATTGTAGCCTCCTTGGATTTGAATGAGTTGTGTTAGGAGTTGTGTTATATGGTGTTGTCTAGCAGTCATTTGTATTTGTCCTGCAACTATAGATTCCAACAATTGTTGGACTTTGTCTTCACCCTGGTTTCCCATGCTTCCTTCTGGTTCTGATTATGATGGGGTTTATTTTGACTTCCTCTCTGGTGATTTGTTAGAGGGTTGTCTTCCACCCCCCTTCTTCCTTGACATTACAGGCTGACAGAATCACCAGCTTTGATACCACTATAATATCCTTGACCCAAATTATTAATACTTCCTATGTGGAAATGATATAAATCCTTACAATAATTTGCTTAATGAGGAATATTATCAAACACATGGAAATCACACATAAATAGAGAATAAATATGGCATCTTATTATGAATGCAAACAACAATAAAAATATCTCTAGTGACCGTAAAACCACAACTTTAGAACAAGACTAGGAATATAAACTATTGGTTGCTAGGAAACTACACAATCTGCTACAAAACACATAAGGAAGCCTGGTATGATGATAAGATAGAAATTGAGGCTCTCCAAGCCTCCCACTACTCTTCTCCAGTATACTTCAAGATATTCAGAAAATACCACAAGACAAAGACTCCAAATGAAATCTCCTATGTCTAGCTAGGGTGGGTATTACGCCACCGAAACTAAACCCACACTAGAAGGGTTTTTCCCAAAAACCTAAAGAAAATGCTGGCCACAAGAGCACTCAATACATATAAAATCATAATTCCCAAAGAAGTAGGCTCCCCTTCTATTTATTCTTCTTCTCCAATTCTTCTAGATCTTACTTCTTGACCAAATCAAACCCTCACTTGATTAAAACATAATTATATATTTTATTTAATATCTATTTAGGGTTTGATACATTGACTTCCCTTTTTCTTTGTTGGCTATAACCTAAGTGAGTTGTGTAGGCTAATGAGTCATCAATTGGAGGGGGAAATTACATCACACATGTTCTTTGACTTGGTTGCTTTGGAATTTGGATCATTACGATGATCCCGGTGGTTCGAACTACAAAAACAACAAAACCTCCATTTTCCAAATGCCTCTCAATATCTTCATTTTTCATGTTATTTGTAAATAGGATATACAAATCCATCATTGATGAAACTACACACACATTGTTACAGGATAAATCAGTATATGTGGACACTAACAGATCTCCCTAGATCCACCTGGATCTAGAACAAAACAGGACAGGACATGACTCTTTCCCTAAGTTGTAATCATCGAATCTACTACCAAGAATGAATGAGTGACATACCTTTATATCGCTTCGTTAGGTCTTTTTTGTTCTTACTTCACTCCGATGCTCTTGTGAGATCAGGTCCAAGACAACACAAACCAATCAAAGTGAATATAGCAAAGTATATTCAATGACAACCTATGCATATGATCAAGGAGTTATTCGATAAAATAAGAGTGATTTTATGGGAAAGGGATATGCCACTGTATTGTATTAAATGAAAGTAGAAGATACAACCAGATTGCCTTGATGTCACAAGATTCCTTTCAGGGGTCTTTGGTTCCAACACACACACTTTCTCTACACTTTCATGAAGAAGATCCAATATGGATTGATGGACAAATGGAGACCTCAAGCTTCAATTCAAACAGGGTTCCTCACACAATTCTTTCATCAATTCTCCATTCAATCTTGCTTAACCTCTTCCTTGAGAAACCCTTCATTATATAGGAGAAGGAGAGATGGTTAAAGGGATGAGGATGATCCCACTAAATTTGAGAAGTCAGTAGGATGCCAACCATGTGAATGCCAACTCATTTTCTAGAAGATCCTCTTCTAGAACCTTCGTAAATTCCTCTTCCTTTTAAGATTTAAAACAGGTTCACACCCTACCTATAGAGCAGATTGCGAACACCTCGCAGGCTAGGTATAGGGTTGCCTACGAGAATCAAGATTCTCACACCCTACAACATAGTTATCCTGCGAACTCATCTTAAAAATATGTTTTATGGAAGAAGACAACAATCACTTTTCTTAGGCAAAAGGTTCTTATGAGAGCCTGAACACATAACTATAGAGACACCACCAAAGTGACCAAAATAATGTGTAACAGAATGCCCCCCAAAGTATGAGGCTGGAACTCATGACAGCCGAAATACTTTGTAAAATGCGTTTGTGTGTCAGAAACAAGGATCGCACCTAATCGAAAACCTGCAAAAAATCAAGCATCTGCATAATATAATACCAGTTCTGAGGTAGGCATTCCCATGCTCAAACCACAAATGAATGAAATCATAAATGTAGGCCATGGCCACCAATCATACACTGTGGATCCATGTCACCAAAATACCACATAACCACCAGGAATACACTGTGGATCTATGTGTTTAGAAGACGCAAATTAGGACATAGCCATGCGACATACAAAGTGGATCTATGTGTCAATACAAATCATAAATACTCCAGCGCAACCTGGGCCAAAAAATATGAGATCCAGGGTCTTCAATCCCATCATCTGAAAAGTATGAATCTAGCCATGTGATTACATGTGTCGAAGTCGAACATGGTAGAAACCACTCGATTACCGGTCATTGATGAAAACCGTTAACAAGTGCGAGGGAAATCACCATTGATGTCAATGACTCCCAAGGTACCTAAGTACAATCCGAACGAATGTGAATAAATGAGCTGAAGTCAAACATTCGACGAAATCTCTCGATCAAGGACCAATGATGTGAATCCACTGTCGAAAGCGAAAATACCTGACATTAAGGCATGCAGGTTCTAAGGTACTAAATGAATTTTAAGTCTTATTCTCGAATAATGAGTTAGAGTCGACAGAAAAAGACTTGTCACAAGAGGGCCTTGATGTATACCCCATCATTGACACAAAATAAGTAATAGATTTTGAGGGTAAGTCAAAGTATGAATATAATTTGAAATGGACACAGGGAAGGCCGACATGGTAAGAATGGGAAACTATAGATGGCCGACTCAATGGAGGGCTTGTTTGGACTTCTCTTGAACATATGAATGACACGACAATGGTTTTGGCAGCATTGGCTCAAAGACGACCCAAGATATGACCTTGTAGTAAGTCAGATGAGAGACAAATGGATTTCCCAACCTGGATTCAAATGACGAACAAGGAGTGTCATGTTCAAGAGAGACACTCACTGCCACTAATACAAATACGAAGGTATATCCCTTTCCAAAAATTTCCCCCACCATTTCTGGCGAGTACCTCTTTATTTTTACACAAGCTTGAGGAGGATAACATATTCTTGTTGATGTAAGCTCATCCTTCGGACGAGTCCCTCAGAGTACATTTAACGAACCCTAGGAAGGAGTGGTTCGGTCCCATAAAGGGTCTTTCGATGTTTGTTTAACGAGTCCAAATATAGAAAACTCGGGGTTTTTCATGTTTTGAGAATCTGAAAAAACACTTAAAGAGAACTCTCACAGTGCCTTTTTCGTAAATTAGTTCGACGAGACTGAAAAAGTGATAAACTATCGCTCATCGAACATTTTCTTCAAATACTTTTACGAGCGTGAAAAGAAAAATATTGCTCGACAATCTTTTCGTTTTTATGTAGCATGAAAAGAGATTAAAGGATACTCCCTTATTTTCGTTGTTTTTGTGTTACCATGACGAGTACGAAAATACGGCAAAAGTATACTTGGTTACGTTCTCATGTATTTTCGAACACGAGAATGAACGAAGACTGAGCTTGAGGGTTTTTCGACAAAACCCTAAAAAGATATTCATAAATGTGATGAAAAAAGGAAAAAATACTCGTACATCGTCATTCAGGCTTCTAGGTCACCTACCTGTGAAAAAACCATACTCACAAGGCTATTAGGGTATTAGGTTTTTTAAACAAAAAAATAAAAATAATATATAAAAAAAATCAATAAGAAATAGTAAAAAAGTGAATAAATATGGGTGAAAAAGCCTTTTTTACCATTTCATTATTACTTTACCAAAAACTTGTCCAACACACCTCTTTTTCTCCAAATTTCTTTGCTCGATTACAGGAGGTACAGGCGGTCATTCGGAAAATGGTTTTGGCCAACGAGGTAATCTCCTAATTCTTCAACCTTTTCATGGATTAAAATTGCTTTTTATTGGTAATTTTAAGTGTTCGAGTCCATTTTAGGGTCAGTGAATGCGCTCAGGCATTCTCGCAGGTGAGCCATTCGGGACCTACGAGAACCTAATATTCTCATAGGTGAGCTTCAGTGCACTTGCGAGAATCTCGCACTTTGTGTAAGCTTCACCTGCGAGGGCCGAAAAATGGACTTTTGTGCAAGTTTTAACTCAATAATAAATTATTCAAGAGGTTAAAAGAGTTGCTAACTTCCTTCTCATGGCTCCATTGCAGGTATTGATCATCACGATGTTGGAATGGAGGGAAAGGGAACATGAGGAGGATGATGCCATTGCCGAAAATGATTTGCGTACAGTTGTTTCCCTCTGGGAATGTGGTGTTTTAAAATTTTTCAGGATCCGGGACATAAGAGCCCAACTCGGGTTGTTAGAGTACCTGGTCCACATGTGGGATGTGGATCAATAGTTATTTCATGTAGGGGTCCACACGCCACACACTGACACTAGATATCGAGGATATCTATTTTCTGACAGGGTTGTCACGACGTGGATCCCATGTGACTCTAATCAGACGTAGGGGTGGTGGACTTCCTATGAGTGAGTATGTTTGTTGACACTGTGTTCTTGAGGCAGAGAGAAGAAAGGGTAAAGTTTCCATTTGGGGGGTCTAAGACTTGACCCTACAAACTATCTTGTTTACCATTTCATGCATGGCTGGGAGCGCGGCTCCACACATGGCTCTCCAGATCTATTTCCAATATGCAATAGAGTGCACAGAGCCTCGGGTTTTCAACTAGTTGGATGCAGTTATCCGCAGTATGAAGAGGCAATTGAAAAAGTGTAGAAGGGGTGACCTGAAGCAGTTTGGGTACGGGTTGATTTTGGTGTCTTTCTTCCTTGAGAAGGTCCCACTGCTGCGAATATTGGTAGATTTTGGTTTATCGGCCCCACAGGATCCGAGGATGTTGAGGTGGTTTAACCTCATGGCTCGGCACGTAGCAGGGCCTATAATCAAATCTAACGATTCATTTTTTGACTGGTTGAGGCCCTAAATGTTGATGATTGATGACTACGCATATGCTGGTTTGGATTTTCGAGGAGATCCGGATTTGGTCCTTCCTGAGGACGCTCAGTGGGGTGACTTAGGTGAGAAGTACACATTTTGTTCTTTTTAAATGTTTTTGCAAATTTTATTGTATAAAATGTTTTTATGTCTATCCAAGGACTAATAAAAAATTTATTTTGATGACACAGATGTGGGGCTGTATCGACCTCCAGGAACGTCTCCCATTCAGAGACGGGGAGAAGTGGCTCCAATGGCAATATGGGATGTTGAAGACTACGAGGTAGTTGAACAAAAATTAGAGGGACTGACTGCAGATGTCCCAGACATCACTATTGGAGAGATACCGAGACGTTATCAGCGTCATACTGTGGGCATGTCCAAGTCTCTCAGTCGACTGCTCCATAGGGTAGTTCAAGCAGTTGTATGTTACCGTGAGCGTCATCCGTGATTCCATTTTGTAGAAGCCATGGGCTTCATATATTTTGATATTTTGGTCTTGGACATAAACTTTTTGTAAAACTTTTTATCGTTATATATATATATATATATATATATATATATATATATATATATATATATATATGGCTTCTACTAGATTATTTGTTTTGTATAATACATGTGATGTGTGATTGTTTTTATAAATGTCTCAGATGTCTGTCTAACACATAATTAGCTAAAGCATCATTCAATGTATTTAGACATCTAGGAATGTGCTGGTATTCGATATAATCAAAATAACGTTCCAAGAGGCGAATTCGTAGATATACCCGTAATAAAGTAGGACTTCAGATAACATAGACATTACTTATCTGTAGCACTACTAGCTGCGAATTGAGTCGTATAACCAGGTGGTGGATACCAAGTGAAATAGAATCAATCAACAATTCGATGACGATGCTATATTCTGCAATATTATTAGTCGCACGACTGAGGCAAACACCTCGTAGACTGATGAGTTTGTTTGTAGGTGTGTAAATTTCCCATGCAACAGAAGATAAGTTCTGAGTACTACGACTAGTGCCATCAACGAAGCCAATGTGGGGTAGCGAAGACTTCGACATCTAGAAACCAAGCACAATGCAAGGTAAGCGGTCGAGGGCAGAAACCAAATAACGAAAAAAAACATTAAAGTAACACAGAAAAAGTATGATACAATAAAATACAAGCACTCATGCACATATGATCTAAGCATAGTACTTCTTTAAGTAAATCCCATTTCTAGGTTCACTCAAAGGGATACCATCATAGTCCACTAACTCGTAGGCTCCTCTTTCCAACACCCGTCTGATGATATAAGGGCCTCGCCACATAGCCTCAAATTTTTCGGCTCCTAGCAAATCTCAATCTTGTTCATAAAGGAGAACCAAATCACATTTATAGAAAACGCGTGGCTTGACATGCTTGTCGTATTGGGATTTGATGTGTTTCTTCTAGGTTTCTATAACTAGGGTGGAATCATGACGAGTTTCGTCTAGTTGCATAAGATACAATAGACGTTCTTCTTCAGCAGAAGTGTTCGGGAGAAGTTCAACGACTAGCTTTAGAGATGGTATCTCATATTCAATCAACAAGATAGCTTCGAGACCATAGACTAAATGGAAAGGTGTAAACCCGATAGTAGACTTGACGGATGTCTGGTAAGCCCACAATGTTGAAAACAACATCGTGTGCCAAATCATTTTGTGAATCCCTATCATTCGTCGAAGCATGGTAATTAGGACTTTGTTTATTGCTTCAACCTGGTCATTGGCCTGTGGGTAATAGGGTGTTGAGTTTTCATGGCAAAGACCCAACTTTTCAGTGAGTTTTGACATCATGAAGTTTCTAAAGTGGCTACCGTGATTAGTAACGATAGCTTGAGGAACACCAAACCAAGCAATGATGTGATTGAATATGAATAGTGCTGCAGTCTTTCTGGTATTGTCAAATGTCAGCATCACCTCGGCTCATTTCATAAAATAATCTACGGCTACAATAATGTATCCATGCCCCCCGCCCGAGTGAGGGTGACATGTCATGAAATCGATACCCCATTTCGCAAAAGGTCCAATGGAGACTACAGGGTGTAGAGGAGCAGGGTGTGATCGTATTTTTTTGTTGTAGGTTTGGCAAGCGTGGCATTTTTGGACAGTAATAATACAATCATTGAATAAAGAAGGCCAAAAACACCCATCTCGTAAGATCTTCTGGGAAGTAGCATACCCAGACATGTGACCACCACATGCTCTAGAATGGTAGTCATTCAGGGCTTTCTCGGCTTCATCAAATGTGAGGCAGCGTCCAAAAACAGAGTCAATCCCCCGACTATAAAGAGTATCACCGAGGATAATATACTGATGGGCTTGGTAGCGTATGCGATGGCGGTTAGTGCTAGACAAATCGGGCTGGAAAGTCTGGGTATGGAGATATATGATGATATCCCCATACCAAAGGTCATCGGAACTGATCATAAAAAGGGATTCATTGGGTAATGAATCCTCGTCTACATTTTCCGTCTCAGAATAGGGAAGGTCGCATATCAATTCGGAAAACACCAAGGATTTCTTGGACTTAGCACGTTCAAATTATAAGTCAAATTCCTGGAGTATTACGATACATTTGGAGTATTTCCCCCCTAGAAATTGGCAGGTAAGAATGTGTTGCATAGGGTTGCAGTAGTCTTGCGTAAAAGGATATAGTGTCGGAAATGTTGAACAACTTGGATGACGGCCAAGGCTAGTTTTTCAACATGTAAATACTTGGTTTCGGTAGTTGTGAGACTCCGAATCAAATAATAAATGACATGTTCATCATGAGAATCATCCTCCTGGACTAGAACCATAGCAATGGTAGAGTCTGAGGCTGCGAGATATATGAAATAATATCGACTCTAATCGGGTGGGAAAAGTAGTGGAGTATGGGTTAAAGTTGGTTTTAAAGCATCAAAATATTTGTTGGTAGTGGTATCCCATACAAACTCAGAACCTTTCTTGAGCAGTCGAGTAAAGCTAAGAGTTAACTCAACATAGTTTGGGATGAAATGATGTAGAAAGTTTGCCTTCCCTTGCAAACTTTGTAGCTAGCGAAGTGAGGAAGGAGGAGGGAGATTGAGAATCGCCTCGACCTTCAAAGGATCTACGCTGATCCCATGACATGAAACAATAAATCCCAGAAGTTGGCCGGATTCTACGCAGAAAACACATTTGTGGGGATTTAAGCGTATATGGTAAAACCAACATCGAAGGAAAATGGTGCGGAGGTGTGTTGGATGATCGACACGATGCATGGAATGAGCTGGTAAGTCATTGAGATATGTCTGCACAATGTGCTTTATATCATGAAAGGCATAAGACATAACACGTTGAAAAGTTGCGCTGGCATTCTTTAAACCAAACGGTAGTTTCCGGTAGGCGAAAGTGCCCCAAGGACAAATAAAGGCGGTCTTGTGTTGGTTTGCGGGTACGATATTTATTTGATTATAACCGGAGAAACCATCCATTAGAGAGAATATTTCACTTCCGACACAATCGTCGACGATCTGGTCAACAAAGGGGGTAGGAAAGTTGTCTTTAGGACAATATTTATTAATGTCTCTATAATAAACACACACGTGGATCGTACCTTGTTTCTTGTTAACCGGAACAAGATTGGAAACCCAGTCAGTTAGAGCCACAGGGTAAATAAATCCATCTTTGAGAAGTTTCTCAACTTCAAGCTTGATAACGGTTGCTTTACGTGGGTGGACCGGACGAAGTTGTTTCCAGATGGGTTTAGCGCCCGGGTATGTCTTAATCTCATGTACAACAATGTCGGGGTCAATACCCGACATTTCTTCGTAGCTCCATGCGAAGACGTCAAAAAATTCTTGGAAAAGAGACTGTAGGTGACAACTTCGTCATGGGAACACGAATCTCCGATATGCACATTTTCAACAACTCCAGGTTTGATGGATATGTCGAGGGGGATGGTGGGTGAGATATTACTTAAGTTCCCTCCATAGAACATATCATGTGTAGACTCGGGAACGATAGAAATGACGACAACGGTCGACGGGGTTGAGATCCGTTGGTAACTCTCAATGGTGTGTTTTTCCAGGAAGAGAATGGAACGATGATGTCCATCATCCCAAGGGGTATCTTCCATGGACATAACAGACATAATCATCTCGTCTATAGGAACAATGATGCGGAATGGATCCGAAGATAAATCATCAAGAGAGGGGGTAGAAGGGGTGGTCGATTTAATGGCTTGATAAGCGGATTCGACCAGACTCAAAGGCATTTGGTCGCCATAGCGAATATGATCACCGGGGTTGGGTACTATCCATAGGTCGTAAGACGCAGGGGTTTCTCAAACAGAGGTGGAAATCATATTTATCAAGGCGACTAACGGATGTGGAACATCGGGTGGTGGAATGGGGAAAGTACCCATCAAAGAGGAATATTTAAGAAGACCAACACCGACATTCTCATGTCGAGGGGGTGTTTTTGCAATGAAAGGTACATTGCTGGTACATGCATCAGAGTTAAATAAGGTCAATTGGTCCACCGTAATTACTTTTCCTTGATGTGGGAAACGTACGACACGAAAAAGAGTGGACACAACTACACGCATGGAATCGATCTAGCTACGACCAAGTAGAAGGTTGTAATCAAGAGGAGCGTCAAAGACCTCCACCTCAACGTTGACCATTTTTCCTTCTAACATAATAGGTAATGAAGGGAGGACACCGTAAGGCTTAAAACCAGAGCCATTGAAAGCTTTGAGCGTGTTGTGGGATTCAGTTAAGGGAGGAGAGCCAATGTCTTTCCAATAGGTAATAGACATGACACACGTCAAGGCACCCTCATCAATAATTGTTCTACAAATGTTCTTGTCAGAGGAAATAACTTGTATTTGGAATGTGAGTTGAGGGGGTAACCTTGGAATGTGATCTTTCAAGTAAAAAATTATTAAATTTGTATCAGTAGGGTCGATTCCACCAATAGCTTTCAACAATGCCTTTCATTGTGTAGGACAACTTTGAAGGACTTCGAGGGCTGACATCACAGACAGTTCTTGGGAAAGATATTTGACAATACTGTAGTTCTAGGCAGCAGGCGCATGAGGATTGGAAGCAGACTTTCAGACAATACCCTTTGGGGGAGGGCGAAGAACTTTATCTAGTCTCGGTCGTTCGAGATGAAGAGGACCATTGGTAGGTGGAGTTGTGAGAGATGGTTAGACCAATGAAGGAGGTATTTCATCAACCTTCTCTTTGGATAAAGAATAATCTTTGGCTTGAGTGGTAAGTGTGATGTCATTCTTCTTTGAATCACCTGTACACATTAATACATAGGATGTAGTGGAGGGGGAAGGTTGGTCATGAATGACCAATTGGGCTTGTTGTTGAGAAGGGAAGGGTTGTGACAAAAAGACTGGAGTAGGCGGATTCGGGGTCCCCTAAACAAACTTAGTAACCTTGGCTCGTCTTGGACAATCCTTAGTGTAGTGATCATCACCACAGATAAGACAAGGGTATCGGGGTTTGTGCTTATCCTTATCGTCAAAAGGTTGTGTTTTGGTCTTCTCAGATTGTGGATTATTGTTATCCTCCTTGTTCTTACCCTTCCCTTTTTTGGATTTATTCTTTTCGACGGGGGTAGATTGAACAGAGTTCATCTCAGAAGTCTTGCTAGAGGGAGGGGTAGGAGACATAACATTTTGAACATTAGAAGAAATGGATTTGGGGTTGTTTGTAGAGGCTTGTGCGGAATGGGGTTGGGCATGGAAAGTGCCAATCACACTATCAGCTGCATGAGAAGCAGCATGAGTAGTTGAAGTAGCAGTAGTAGAAGGACGAGGTGCATTAGGGAATAAATCGTAAAGAGTACCTGTTTGTGAGTAAACGAGGTCGAGGTATTGAGAACGACTGATCACCTGTTCTTCTGTGACAACTCCACCCATGGCGATGTCATGAACGATGTCATTCACAAATGATTTCGTGAACCACTCTGCCAGTGACTGATCGAGAAGTTTGAGTTTGATGAGACGTCGTCTCCGTCGCCACTCATGAATGTGATAAAAGATATGAGTGGCTTTGGTTTGTTTGAAAGAACTCAAAATTTCGGTTCTCGTTTCGTAATGGATCAGTAACTGGTAGTGGGAGAGGAAAGCTATAGCGAGGGTGTTGAAGTCAGTGAAGAGGCCTCGTGGTAATTATATATACCACTTTACGGCGGAACCTGTGACAATTCGTTGAAAAAGGCGTAAACGAATAGAGTCATCCATCGAAGAGTTGGATAAACACCAAAGGTGAAAATTCATTACATGATTGTTCGGGTCCTCTCCTGGTTTACCATCGAATTTAGGGATGTCAGATGGTAGTTTGGCCAGTATCGCGGGCCATCAAGGAGAGTGAAGGATCGGATCATTTAAAATTCTCGACAGATCAGGGAGGTCTAGGGTGGCTAAGAAGGGTATCTGTTTATTCACGTGTGGGTACTGGTGACTTTGGGGAGGGAGCCCCGTAGGTATACCAGTAGGACCATAAGAAATTTGCATATAATGCGAAGATCCGGACAGATTCGGTTGTTGGTGTGGAGGCAGGTAATTTATAGGGTTGTATTGGTTGGGGTTGTTCCCTTGAACAGGGGCATGGGGTTGAGTGTTCGAGCCCCAAATAGGATTGGATGTACCTGGATATGGTTGGCCTGTACTAGGGGGTGTGAAGGAGCTAGCTTGAGGTTGTTTTCCCCCAGTCGAGTGAGGATTGTTTTGGATAAGATAGTTCCAATACTGGGCCAAGGATGGAGGTATGTTCTATCCATAGGGTGGGGTAGGTGGGGGTTTCCCTCTAATTGGGGGTTGCATCTCAATTGAGATTTGTCCTGTAAAAGGGGATTGGGTTTGGCCTCCTTGGTGAAATTGTCCACCAACAAGAATCTGGTAATTAGGTGTGAAAGATAGGATGGTGCCACTAGGGTCGGTGCCTCTAATAGGGGATGGAAGAGGCCCTCTGGAAGGGGGTTGAGGAAGTTTCAGAATGAAACCAGGAACGAGATGGTGCCTAGAAGGAGTGGAAATGCAAGGAGTCCCGAATGGGATTTGTGTAGGAGCGGGAATAAAAGAATTCAACGCATGATATCCGGGGGGAAGTGTTGGGGTGAATCTAGGCGAAAGCGGTGTGCCAATGGGAGCTTGGCTAACCACCGTAATCCCGGTGTAAGGACTCGTAGTATCTGGGACCATTGTGTAATGGACAATTTGTAGGGGAATAGTCAAGATGTGGTCAGTTGGCGGAGCATCTGAACCAAGAAAATAATAGGCAGTAGTAAAAGGTATTGTGTCTGGATCGGATGTTTCGGGAAGCTCATGTGTGACAGTGATATCAACGCCTGCTCCTGAGCCAAAGAGACCCCGTCTAAAAATGCTAGTAGTCCAAAAAGGATCTTGACCCTCAGGTCCTTTGAAAGGTTCGGTTGGTAATCCAGAAGACTCAACAACTATTTCTCCGGGAGAATTCACTCGAACAATACGTCTCACAGAGTCGGGAGGAAGTCGGAAGTCCTCTCGAGAATTGGTAATTCAGACCGTTCTAAAGAGTTATCTATTTCCACTTGTGGAGTGGCAATGTCTTGGACTTCACTCTGTTGAGAGCTCTTTGGTGAGTTGGTAGGAAAGGGTTGAGAACCTTCTAGATCTTATGGGGGTAGTCCTTGCATTCTATGTGAACGATGTGGAGGGTCAATTGTGATCGATTTAAAATATTACGAAAGAAATTCTATGGCCAACTTAGGTAAACAAACAACACGTGCTAGTAAAATCTAGGAATCAAAACCAAGCAAACAAGACCTTCCAATTCCGAAGTCACTAGTTGGTGATTAAATCCAACGTCGTGACGACGAGACAAGAACGGGTTGGGCTAGGGTGGAAAAATTACATTGACGACCTTCTTAACGGACTTACACCCTGGTGCAAGCTCCCACACATAATCGTGGGTACACCCTCCAAGGAGTCCGAGTGAGTCTGGCCAACGTCGATTCCAGGTACCGTGAAGACTTACCCCTCCACAGTCACCTTGTGTAAGACTCTAAGAAGGTAGGCTACTAAGGTTACCACAAACAACAATGATGCTTGGGGAAACAATCGACAGTCCGATCCAGACACAAGGGCAGGGTATCTAGCTCGAAATCAACTTGAGAGGCTTCCAATCATCATTGTGGGTATAACTTCAAGCAACCCCCGTAATATGTGTAATCTCTACACCGAGATCAACAAAGTAGGGTGAGTAACTCTGTCAATCTCAATGCAACCTCAGGTTTGACCCTTGTGTGAGAAGGGCTTCCCAGGACAAAATGCTACAAATGGAATTTGACACTCCCTATCACAAGATACTATTGTGTGTTTTGTGCTTTGGAGAGTGTGTCTCACTGCCTATTCCAAAGCTCTAGCCTAGCTAATGTTGGTGCAAAAGAGCCCTAGAAAAAGTTAGTAGTTGAATTTTAAAAAATTGCGCAATATTATTAAAGGCTGTTGTTACTCAAGAGGGAGACGAAAATGAAACCGATGTTGTGTAAGACTTAGACCCAACAGTGCGTAAATAGAAATGAATGATACAAACTTTCGTTCGATGAATTCTATCTACATCAGGGAGAAATGAGTTTTTCTGGAACATTACAAACCACGATGTACAATTCTCTTTTCAAATGTAGTATCAAACAATCATGGACAACATAAATTCACTATTCGTTCTCTTTCAATGTTTTAACGCCAATATTTTCTAAATGATTTCTTAAAAGAACCATTTTTTTTCTTTTTTCTTTTTAGAAACCAAAAATAGGGATGGAACTAAGAAAAGGTAAGCAACCAATGAAAATACAATACTTAATAAACGGCCAAATCAAATCTTTCAATGGAGATAAAAATAAAAATCGACAAGAAAAAGTTTCTTCAAATGTATACAGACAAAGAACTTTTCCAAGCAGCAAGCAATCTAAAGAAATAATAATCCCAAATTTTAATCCGATCAAAGACTTTTGACCAAACAAGCACTAAGATCTTAGAATCCGAGGTTATACCCTCGTTGGTAAAAGGTCGAGAAGTAAAAACTGGGAAAAAAGATTAAGAAGAGTTTTCGATCTCCAAAAACTAATCGACCGCAAGATTTGAAGTCAATAAATAGTCAAACACTGGCAAAAGAAGTTCTTCCCAGATGAACAAACAAATATAGGCATAAAAAAGAACAAGAAAACCTGATCCAAAACTTTTACAAATGGGTTCATAGCCTAGTAGTGGAGTACAGTGTGAGAATGAGGCATTCTCACAGTTTGGACACTGGTAGGGTGTGAGGAGGTCGCACTGGACTGAAAATTAGGGTGCAAGAATGAATGATTCTCGCAGGTTATAAAGAGGTACAGTGCGAGAAGGGTTGTAAATTATGAAAATTTGAAAAAGGGACAAAATTTTTGAGTGAACTTCTAGGTCCAGAGAGTCTATTAGGGTCTCCTACAGACTTAGAGACTGGTTGACAATGAAATAGGTAAACCAAGAGAAAATGGCCAACAAAAGACAACAAAAATGAGTTGTTTCCCCAATGGAGTCGCCAATTTTGTTACAGGATAAATCGATATATGCGGACACTAACAGATCTCCCTAGATCCACCTGGATCTAGAAAAAAACATGACAGGACATGATTCTTTCCCTAAGTTGTAATCATAATCTACTACCAAGAAGGAATGAGTGACATACCTTTATATCGCTTCCTTAGGTCTTTGTTGTTCCTACTTCGCTCCAGTGCTCTTGTGAGATCAGGTCCAAGACAACACAAGCCAACCAAAGTGAAGATAACAAAGTATATTCAATGACAACCTATGCATATGATCAAGGAGTTATGTGATAAAATAAGAGTGATTTTATGGGAAAGGGACATGCCACTGTATTGTATTAAATGAAAGTAGAAGATACAACCAGATCGCCTTGATGTTGCAAACTTCCTTTCAGGGTTCCTTGGTTCCAACACACACACTTGCTCTACACTTGCATGAAGAAGATCCAATATGGCTTGATGGACAAATGGAGACCTCAAGCTTCAATTCAAACAGGGTTCCTCACACAATTCTTTCATCAATTCTCCATTCAATCTTGCTTAACCTCTTCCTTGAGAAACCCTTCATTATATAGGAGAATGAGAGATGGTTAAAGGGATGAGGATGATCCCACTAAATTTGAGAAGTCAGTAGGATGCCAACCATGCGAATGCCAACTCATTTTCTAGAAGATCCTATTCTAGAACCTTCGTAACTTCCTCTTCCTTTTAATCTTTAAAACAGGTTCACACCCTACCTATAGAGTAGACTATGAACACCTCACAGGCTAGGTATAGGGTTGCCTGCGAGAATCAAGATTCTTGCTCCCTACAACATAGTCAGCCTGCGAACTCATCTTAAAAATATGTTTTATGGAAGAAGACAACAATCACTTTTCTCAGGCAAAAGGTCGTTATGAGAGCCTGAACACATAACTATAGAGACACCACAAGAGTGACCAAAATAATGTGTAACACACATATAGATCTAACTATGCAAATTTAAAACACACACACACACATATTGTTTCCCATTTTTCATTTATTTTATCTTGACATAGACCATAATCTTAAAACATAGACATCTTTTTGTTTCTGATATAACTTCTTATCACCTTACCCATTTAAATTTTTTTTATACACCACACTAGTACATGCCAAGATTCACAATCTAAAAAATAAATTGTCTACTTATGTTAAGACTCTTAAATCTTTCACTAATGCATGACCTTGTATTTTCGAGGTTATTATGACTTTCATAATTAAAAAAAATAAAAAAATAACATTATATATTTTTTGAAAAGATAGGAGTGCACAAGAGCAATGCATTCTCTACAATTGTACAATTTTTTTTAAAGGATATTCCATCATTTAGGTATTCAAGACCTACACTAACAAGAACATATGCATTATATTTTGTAGGAAAAATAACATACCACCATTAGAAAAACTCAAAATTTTTCACATTGTCATACAAAAATGCCATAAATAAAAACTATATATATTCTAGAAGCTAATTCGATTTCCCACATTTCATCTTCTTACACCATATTCAAATTATTTGTGAAAGTATCTATAATCATCCCTCCAAGTCAACATATTGTTGATTTTCCATGTTTGCAGTGCCACTAACAAGGAAATTCCATCATTTAGGTATTCAAGATCTACACTAACAAGAACATATGCATTATATTTTGTAGGAAAAATAACATAACACCATTAGAAAAACTTAAATTTTTCACATTGTCATACAAAAATGCCATAAATAAAAATTATATATATTCTAGAAGCTAATTCGTTTTCCTACATTTCTTCTTCTTAGACCATATTTAAATTATTTGTGAAAGTATCTATAATCATCCCTCCAAGTTAACATATTGTTGTTTTTTCCATGTTTGCATTGCCACACACACATCTTGAGAGACCATCATTAGCTTGTGCTCAGCCAGATATCTTTTAGAATGATCTTGTTCAACTCTGATTTATTTGATAGGAGTTGGTTAGGAGCATCAAGAGAGTATTTGAATGGGGGTGCTTTGTCCATTAAGATGCCCACAAATTGTAATAGACACATAACCTCAATAAACCAACAACGAGCTTGCTAGAAGAGACAAGGTGAGGCAATGACCTTTGAGAAAGACTATGTAAGGTAAGGGTATCAATCTCTATAGGTCATTGAATCAACAAAGCTCCAAACCTAATG
>JZKD02S2074760.1:0-10537 GCA_000966675.3 Picea glauca
AATGATGAAGATGATGATGATGACAATGAGGACGACGATGATGATGATGATGACGATGACGACCATGAAAAACATGTAGTTGTAGTAATAATGATGATGATGATGACGATGACGACGATGACGATGATGATGTAATAATACATGTAGTTCTAGTGACGATGAATATGATGATGACGACAAAGACGAGGATGAATTCACGATGTCACAGATTAACCAGAGACCAAATTGATGTATGAAACTTCTTTGTTTATGAGACAAGAGAGTGTATAGTTCTTTGTTTATGGAACAAGAGATCCCCTTCACCTAGCTAAAGTCTATATAAATATGATATGTAAATAATTAATTAATACTATATATAAATATGATATATTATTATGTTTGTATTAATCAACTAAAATGAAATATAAGTCTTTTTATTTTTATTTTTATTTAAAAAAAATAAAACAATAAATTGATATTATATATTAATGTGATATATTATTACACATCATGATGTTTTTACTTTATAATTTGTATATTAAATAGTATACTTATGCAATACCTCATATGATGTAATGACATGATAATATTTATTTATTTACTTAAAATTAAAGTCAAATTATGTACGTGATGAAAGATATATCATTAGTGCAATAAATCTTCTTAACATGCAAAACCTATTGCATGTGCTTTTCCACTATTTATGATTAGGTAAATCTTGTTAACATGCAAAACCTGTTGCATGTGCTTTCCACTATTTATAATGAGGTATTGAAGTTATTAAATTTTTTTTTATGAAATAATTCGGAAAACATCTTGGCTTCCCGTGCATGGTATTCTCCAAGAATAACCTATAATATATATTATTATTTTTTTTTTAGTAAAGAGGACTTAAATGGTTTAAACTTTACATATCCTTCATTGAATGGATGTTAGCCTACTCATGAGAAGTCTATAGTGTTGGTTGTTTACTTGTCATTGTGTTATATTTGAAAAGGATTCTCCTTCATTAGGATGTTTCTTGCTTCATTAAAGGTTATTTTTATTTTATTTATTAAAATTGATATTATTCTTCTATTTAAAAAAATAAGAAAATGAATTAACTTATCTTTTCTCATTTTTACATTTGAATTTTTTTTATTTTAAATTTAAGTTAAATTCAGTTTTTTTATTTTAAAATTAGGTTAAATTCATTTGGTACATCCTTACATTACTAACCCATAACCAAATAATGACTCTATTGGAGAAGAAATCTCATATTTATTTTCTTAGTTGGATTTAAAATTTTAAACCCACTTCATAATTCATCACAATAGACTTTACTCCCTCAGCCTGTTGTTGTTAGGTAACCAAATAGTGATCCCATTGGAGAAGAAATCTCATATTTATTTCCTTAGTTGGATTTAAGATTTTAAACCCACTTCATAATTCATCACAATAGACTTTACTCCCTCATCCTGTTGCTGTTAGGTAACCAAATAGTGACCCCATTGGAGAAGAAATCTCATATTTATTTCCTTAGTTGGATTTAAGATTTTAAACCCACTTCATAATTCATCACAATAGACTTTACTCCCTCATCCTATTGTTGTTAGGCAGGGAATATTTTTTTATTTTCTAAGTTAGAAATCTCCTTTTTTTTCCCCTTAGTTGGATTTGAGGCATTTAAACCCACTTCATCATTCACCACAATAGACTTTACTCTTCCTCAACCTCTTACTGTTAGGCAAGAAATATTTTTTATTTTTTAAGTTTTTCATTGATAGAGATTCTTTGTGCACAATGCATGAGAGCTAGTTTAGATTGTTATACAATTCATTAGCTGCAAGTTCCATTTTTTGATTTTTTCATTTCTAGATATCGTCTTTAGAAAGTGCACGTGAGTGAGTTCAGACTGTCATGCAATTCATTAGCTACACGAAACGCAAGTTTTCTCTATTGTGTACTGTGCACTTTGATTGTAGGTCGTGAACGACCTGTTAATTAAATTTGGATTAATTTTAATTAAGTATCCATTAAAGAAAAGAAAGGTCAAAATTGGTGTTTCTATGTGTAAATTAAATCTATATGGATAAGTTCTATTATGTTCTATTATATTCAGAAGAAACTAAAATATAAACATAGATGATGGATTTCCAAAGAGTGGGCATTCTATATGAATATGGTCTAAGAAGATGAAAAGTAGGAAATTGAATTATCTTTTCGAATATACAACTTGTATTCATAGAAATTGTGAAGAACTATGTGAAATTTGATTTTTTCTAACAGTGGTATGTTATTTCTCCATCAACATATAAGGTATATGTCTTTGTTCATGCATGTATTGAGTACCTTAATGATGTAATTTCATTCCAAAAACCTGTATAATTGTAGGGAAACAATTTTTCTAGTGCAGTGTATTTTTAAAAAAATTATCATATTAATTTTATATATTTTTTAAAATATCAAAGTCAATATATTCTTGAAATTACAATATCTTTTGTTCATGTAGGCTAAGAGGGTCTTAACATGATAAAAATATATATATATATTTTTAAGATCCTAGATATCTTTTTTTTGTTTGTTAATTGGTCCGGAACTTCTTGGCATCGGGATTAACCTTTGGCTTGAGAAACCGCAACTCAGGGGCATCTAAGCCGTCAAAATCACCCAGGGATCGCACTTGACCTGAGCCACACCAACCCTTAACATGGTTGGATTTTTTGTCCCCGCAAGTTTCGAACCAGTGACTTTTCAACACGGAGTGGCTTAACAACACACTTTGTCACCGACTGTCCTACACCTCGGGGACATTAAGATCCTAGATATTAGTCTCCTTTAATGCAACATATAACTCAACCTAAAAATGGTTAAGCCAAAAAAATCTATAGAAAAAATAAGAGTGGAATATATTCTAGGATTTTGATATATGCAAAGACGAAAATAGATTAAAAATAGTAAACAATATTAATTTAAAAAAAAGACTATATATTTGGAATCTACATAGTCGACTCTATTGATAACTACAACTACGTGAGACATCCTCCAGGATAAAGACTGAGTGAGTCGACCTGAGAGAAAATCCATGAATTGGGTGTGCCCATGAGATGGGTGTGTTGTTCCTCTCTAAGACAGAGAAGGAACATTGTGTGTGCCCCTGTGTGGGGTGAGAGAGAGCCCATGAGATGGGTGTGTGGCTCCTCTCTGAGACAGAGATGGAACGTTGTGCCCCTGTGTGAGGTGGTGAAGCCCATGAGTTGGGTGTGTGGTTCCTCTCTGAGACGGAGATGGAATGTTGTGTGCTCCTATGTAGGGAAGCCCATGAGTTGGGTATATGGTTCCTCTCTAAGACAGAGATGGAATCTTATGTGCCCTTGTGTGGGGAAGCCCATGAGTTGGGTGTATCATTCTGAGACAGAGTTGAAATGATGTATTGTCCTCCTCTATGTAGAGATTTGAGATGATGTGATACTCCAGATGCTTCTCCTGTGTAACACGATGAGAAAGAGATCAATTGATTTGGACATTCCTGTGGCTGAGAAAAGGTGAACATGATCCTATTGGTTGAGCACTAGTGAATGTGGTTCTCCCGTGAGACCCAGTGAGATAGAGATGTGGAAATCCCTATGGTTGAGCACAAATGGATGTGCCCCTAGTGGTTGAGCACTAGTGGGTATATGAGATCCCTTTCTATATTGTACAAGAGTCAGACTTACCTGTAAGCATGTTTATGATGTAAAGGGTATAGGTCGGCCCCACCATAAAGTGAAAGATAATTAATGTAAAAGATAATTATTATGGTAATTATTAATTATATTATGAGTTATTGAGGTCGGTCCTGTTGTGCCAATAGACACTACTATTGACAGGTTCAGTCTAATATAAATAAATGTAAATTTCCCATTGAGGAATCATATCACAAGTGTGAGTTTGGAAATTTCACCAAGTACTTACTTCTTGGGAAAAGTGCACACCTCTCTTGGGTGCTAGTCTTCTAGGTTTTGTGAGCACCCTTTTGTGTGCTAGGTTTTATGGTGGTGGAGGTATTTCTCTTGAAAAATATAGAAAAGTAGTGGCTCGTTTTTCTTCCCTTGTTGGGAAGGGTTTCCCGGGATACTTCTTCTGTACTTGTGCAAGGTGTTTCTTCTTGTGATCTTGGTTTCTGAAACAAATTGTTTATGGTTTATGTAAAATGCTAAAAATGGAATGAACTTCATTCTTAATCCTAGCTTATTGAAAATTCAACAGACTCTATCTATGTATGTCGTTTCATCAATAACTGAATTATGTATCCTATAGAAAAATAACTTCAAAAATAGAGATATAGAGATGTATTCACACAAATGGAGGTTTTTATCAATTTGCATAATGAACCACTAGGTTTGTCATCCCAGACCTAAATCCAAGGGAATCAAGTCAGCGTACACATTGTCAATCCTGCCCAAAAAAAATGAATTCAAAAGAACACGCACATGTTCTTAAGAGTGTGAACACATTCCTAAGAACATGCACATGCTCTTATAACCTATTTATTATTTTTCATTCCCCCCTCCCTCCCATTATCTCTCTCTACTACATCTAATCCTATCTCCCCACACTTTGAATCCCCCTCCCTCGCTCTCCCCCAATATCCCCCCTTTCTCTCTTTACCTCTCTCTACCTCTCTCTCTCTCTCTAACCCCCCTCTATGTCTCCCTCTCACTCTCCCTCTCTATCCTTCCCTTATATAACTCCCTTTCTCTCCTACTCACACTCATATACATGGTTTTATCACCAAAAAATTTCTTAGACAAATATAGACAATGGATGAAAAATAGGCAGCACAAGTACAACATAATACCAATAATTATAGGATGATGACATTCAGTTTGAAAATATAATAAAAAATCATGAAAAATGGTCCTGAAAATCCATGCACTTGCAACAAACACAATGCGCACACAATCGCTCGGTCTAACACAGTGTACAATGTGCACAATGCGCGCCTGACAATCAACAAACCCACACGAATGCAAAAACAATGCATTGATGATTTTGTTCAGGCCTCAAGAAATTTTGGGATGAAGTGGATCTCGAACATACCCCAAATTCTCCATAAAATTATGCCTTGGGATCATTGAAACTATGTGAGGTACCTTCAAAGACGTCCCCATTCACATTGTAAACTAGTTGTAAAATATATTTCCATCCTGCTATAAATAGAGAATCATGGTATGCAAAGAAGAGAAGCAATCCATAGAATTGTTATTATGTTCAAATTCTCTTGGAGAAATCCATGTTTCCCTAGAGCCATAGTTTGAGAAAGTGTAGAATTGTGCAATATTTACACCTCTTATGAAGCTAAGCTTTGGGAATTTTTCATCATTGTTAACTCACCATTGGAGAATGATAGCTCTAGATTTTGAGGGATCAAAAAGCCCTACCTTAGAAGGAATAGGGGATTCATAGTCCCATATTTATCCTCTTGGTGCACTAAATTCAAATATTCAGTTCTATTGGGTAACCATTCCATGTGTTCAATTTCGTGCATCCTTTATTAATGTTTGCTTAATTTAGTTTCCATTGTTTGTCATTCTTATATTCCTTTGTATTTTTCTTTCTAATTTGCAGGTTCACTAACTTGCTAACCACATTTGTTTTATTTTTTTTTGGGTTACCAAGGTAGTTCAGGGACTCTCTTTTGCTCACTCTTGTGACAAAAGAACCTAAACAGATTAGCGACTATACTGGGGATTTGAATCAAAACTCCTCCTTAAGTAATCTCCTAGAGATGTTATTCTCACTCTCTGTTGTTGGTAGGACCAAAAACATACCATATATAACCCCATCCTCTTCTTCTCAGTTAGGAAAAACTTTGGCCCCCTCTCCTAGCTATATTGTCCATCCACCACACATAAGGAGTAAGAAGAGAAACACCTACTATTAATGCCCATGACATGGGGGGAATGCTTGTACATATGGGGGAACTCATAGTGTCCACCAGAACTAAAATCGAACCAAGCATAGATGTACCACCCATACATGGACTAATCACTCTTTCCAATTTTGTGAGCTCTATGGTCACCTAGTCCATCAGTGCACTAAACTCACTCTAGAGCTAGTCCAAGAAATTCATTTGAAACACACATAGCATAATAAAATTAGTAGTTCTCATTACGCTACTTCGATGTGACCCCTCCCAAAAAATTCACCCATTAATCCATTAGGTGAGGTTCCATGAACCTCGACATAATTTGTTTCCCCTCACATTGGTAATCCCCCCCACACCTAATCTACCTCATGACTGATTCTCAATCATGTAGACTTGGGGGCACCCCTTCCACCTCTAGTATCACAATGTCTAATAGACCTTGTCCTTGTCAATAAAGTTTGAAGTGTATACCCACACCCATCACAAGCCATCACCTTTGATTGGGATCAACTTCTCCAAGCATAATTTCCATATTCCATTCCATTTAAAGTACATGTCATCGTTAAAAACTTTAAAATTTATCGATGTATTATAGATGATGGGGCATACTCATGCATTATGTCCTCATCAACTTGGAAAAAAATAGGCTCCACTACTCTTATCCCATCGATGACTGAGTTAAGATCGTTTGATAGTAGACTATGTCCCCCCTCATCTCCCCATTGAGTTAGGTGGTAACACAAATTTTATCAATGTTGTTGCCATGGATATTCTGGTGGATTACAATATTCTCTTGGTTCGTGATTTCATATATGCCATGAGGTTTTTGGTGTCTTCACTCTTTCAAGTCATGATATTCCCACATGAGGGACACATCATCATCATCGATAAACTCTCCTACACTAATCCCCTCACTCAGGATTCTAGTAATAGAATCTCACATCATGTTTCTCACATTGATTCCATGCACTATGTGTCCACTGCCACTAGTCAAGCAACATCCACTCCCCCTAAAAATGAGCCCATGCCTCTAGAACCACCTCCTTACCACTTTGGTTTGGAGGATGGGTGGATTCATTCATACTTGGGGGAATCCATGCATGTTTCTTCCCCCAAACACAATAGAAACCATGAACTATCAACTACATTCTTCCTCGAATATGAAGAATGATTTGAGGGACACTACTTGTTTCAATGATTCTTTTGATTACCTCCATATAGGATCTCCTATCCATTTCTTGTAGGGTCCTACAAATTTACTTGGTGCACCCTATAATATTGTCTCCCTTGATAATGTCATCACTTCCTCTCAAATAAGATCATCTCTTCTTGTTGATAGGGATATTAGAGACTCCAGTTCCATTATGATCAATATTTCCCATATAGGAGATGTTTCCACACAATTTAATGTCCCAAACCCCCCAATAGATATTACAAAAAATAGTGGATCTGATACACTATTCCAGATCCTCTTTAGTGGATGTCCAACCGTAAACTCCCTATTGTTATACCTTTGGTCTGTCATCTTTGGTATTTGGAAACAACCCTTCCTCTAGTCCTCATATCATAATACAGGGGGGAGTACCACTTCCCACCTTGGTCTCATAATACCTATCTCTCAACACAACACCAACTCACAATATACCCTTCATGGGAACCATTATAGCACCACCTTATTTCTAATGCCCCCAGAAATCATGAGATTACAAGCCACATGGCCTAATCAGAATGATCCACAAAGATAGTTTCATTACTTCATGTGGTGAGGCCCCCTTGGCCTTGGTCATTTTTAGTTACCCACATAAGGGAAAAATTTCCTCCCTTAGGGTTTGCCTTGTTCGGGAAACCATGGTTCCCTAACCTCCTTCAGGGAAGGCATTTTTCAAAAACCCATGGTTCCTTGGCCTCCTTCAGAGAGTACCTTTTTTAGGAACTCATTATTTTTTTTCCTTCCTTAGGGTGGGCCTTGTTCAAGAACTCATGTTTCCCTAGCCTCCGTCACATAGTTCCTTTCCAATAATCCATTGTTCTTTGGCCTCCTTTAAGGAGTTCCTTTTATAGGAACCCATCGTTCCTTTTATAGGATCACATCATTCCTTGGACTCCATTAGCGAGGGCCTTGTTCAGGATCCCATGGTTCCATGGCCTCCTTTAAGGGATTTCCCATTTCTACCCCCCCTATATGTCTCCCTCTCTCTCCCTCTCACACTCATATACATGGTAATACCTAGAAATGGCAAGATCTAGACATCATAAGTCATGGAAAGACCTAGACCTAGACCTTTCTTTGACATGCTTGAGACTCTCACACCCACTCCCTCTCTCTCTCTCTCTCTCTCTCTCTCTCTCTCTCTCTCTTTGTCCTTCCCTCCCCTATTAACCCCCCTTTCTCTTCCACCTCTCTCCCACTATTTTTCTTTATCCTCATTGTTAGTCTCAGTCTCAGTCTCTCTCTCTTCCCCTCTTTCTATCCCTATCCCCCCTCTCTATCTCTCTATGTATCACCCCCTTCCTCTCACTCTCTCTCTACCCCTCGTTCTATGTCTCCCTCCCCCCCGTTCTTCTCACTATCCCTCTCTCTACCCCTCCTCTATATATCCCTCTCCCTCCCTCTCACACTCTCTCTCTACCCCTCCTCTTTGTCGTACTATCTCCCCCTTTCACACTCTCACACACACAATCTCTCTACCCCCCTCCTCCTAGTCTCTCTCCCCCACCCTCCCACTATCTCTCCTACATCTACCCCTCTCTCTCTACTCCCCTCTCTATCTTCCTATATCTCCCTCTCACACTCTCACACAATATCTCTACCTCCCCTATATTCCTTCCTCTCTCTCCCTCCCACACCCTCTAGCACACTATTTCTATCCCCCCTTTGTGTCTTCCTCTCTATCCTTCCCACACTCTCAAACACTCACTCTCTACCTCTCCTCTTTGTCTTCTTCTCTCTCTCCCTCTCACACTCTCCCACACTAGAAAATTTTGTATATTTCAAGGCAAGGCATTGTAAGGAAAGACATGGCCTTGACCTAGACATGGAAAGGAATTTCAAGACCTAGAACTAGAATTATACCATGACCTATATCTAGACCTCGACCTAGACTTATAAAATGATCTAGAACTATACCTTTCCTCACCATGCCTCACACTCTCACACCCACTCCATCTCTATCTCCCCCCTCTTTGTCTCTCTCCCTCTCTCTCTCTCCCTCCTCACTCCATATCTCTCCCCCTCCCTCCCTTTTGTTAGCACTAGAATTCACCTCTGGATTGCAGCAAAGGTAAGCACAGTACCCATCAGTTGTATGTCACGATGAATAAATTTAAGGGGGGTCTAATAGATGCAAACTCAGGACAGTATCTCTTTAACTCAGAAAACTAGAGTGGTATGGATAGGCAGATGAGGTCTTGATCTAAATTCAGTCAGTAAGTTGTAATAAGGGTGAGTAGGGTGTAGAAACTGAGGAGAAAATGTAAAGGATTGCTATGGACATCCGGTCTTTCAGCATCTTCAGGAGAGAAAAACTCTGAGGACAAGATCCTCTTGATTCAGAGCTTCAAGAAATCGAAAACGTTACAACAACACTGCAATAAAACATACATTGCAACACTGTCACAACAACTCTACTAGATCATCCATGCTCAATCTTTCAATATTAGAGGCAAAAGAGATGGGGAGGAAGGATGATTGTTATTAAACAAGAAGTCTCAAAAAATTCATACATATAACTAGATAACTAGAGGCTTTACTAAAAAATTACAAATAGGGAGCGTAGCTCAACCATCGACCCTAAACAAAATGGAAAAAATGCCTACATAGACTCTGAACTCGTTCTGACTGCCTGAAGTGATCTTGTCATGCTTTTAAAGCTTTGCGTTGATGAGATTCTCTATTAGGCTATGCATGTAGACGTTGGTCACACTGCCCATGTAGTCTTCTATTAGACGTGATCTCTGTCAGTCTAGATTGATTGTCTGCCTCTACGATTTTTCCCTTTATGACCTTCTATTTATGGAAGGAGGCGATGTCTCACCCACCTTCCATGTTTACATTAACAAATTCATCGGGATCTTAGTGGGCCGAGTCAACGCCTGCAACTAGAATACATGGTGGTATTTCTTTCATCGTATATGCTCTACTGGATGTTAGCCGGGATGACTGACAGACGGATGAAGGATTCTGACGAGAAGGCACTGGCAAGACGATTGGTGAAAACTCAGTGAGCTATGGCCTACACTCGACGACCAGGTGGACAACTACAAGCGGCGAGGTGGTGACCAAAAAAGTGTATATGACCAAATGCATATGTTGAGAGGTAAAGGTGCAGAGGAGAGGAGGAATGAAGAAGTGACATGGAAGTGGAAGAGGATATCCGATGGCTGGGTGAGGTAGGATTTACCAGCTGAGGTGTAGGATGTGGGAGACATATGGTGGGGGGCAAGAGGCAGAAAGGGAAAGGAGATATGACATGGGGGTGAGTAGAAAACACATGGCAGGAGGTAAGAGGGTGAGGTATGAAGGTGGGATAGTGAGTGGAGGATAGGTTTGCAGTAGAGAAAGGTGGAGGGGGAGCGAGAGATACGATAGGTAGAGGAGAGAGACGAAGTGGGGAACAGGTGTCGGTGGAATATGTGGGTGGTAATAAGATGTGGTAAGTGGTCTACTCA
>JZKD02S2074760.1:16519-31304 GCA_000966675.3 Picea glauca
TTGCTTAGACAAATATAGACAATGGATGAAAAAATAGGCAGCACAAGTAGAACATACTACCAATAATTACGTCGATAGGCATCCCCCCTATTGGAATCAGTGGATTAATCAACCTTTTAATCATAAATTTCAATCTTAGGGTTGGCAATTGAAGATGCTGGCATATTCTTCATCATCCTCTCTAATCAATGGATGAGATTTCGATAAATTAAATACCGCTCATTTATAAAGACATATGTTTATGTGATTACTTTTTCACATCTACTAAATAAGATTAAAAAATTACTTGATCACCACCAAATTGCCACGTTCAATGATTAAGAAATAACAACAAAAAATGTTGTTGCTAGGCGGATGCGTATGGCCGCTTGTGGTCGTGTGGATGTGAACTGTTTGTATCAACCTTGTCGTTTCGTTTGTGTGTTTTACAATGAGCCGTCATTTTTTTACCAGGGCAGCCACGTCTATGTGAGGTGAAGTGCTTTGTGTTGGCATTTCAACCTCCAACCTCCCCTCCTCATTTCAACCTCCAACCTCCCCTTCGTGTGGATGTGAAGTGCTTTGTGTGGGCGTATCAACCTCCCCGTTGCAGGTGCGTAGGTTATTAGTGTTACCTCCCCATTATAGGTGCGTAGGTTATTAGGGTTACATTTATAAAATTATAAACAATTTAATCTTTAAAAAACTTAAATATATTTTATTTTACATTAATTAAATTTAATTTCAATATAATTAAATATAATTTCAATATAATTAAATTTTATTTTAAATATAACTTTAATATAACTTTAAATTTTAATATAATTTTAAATCTTATTTTTAATATAATTTTAAATCTTATAAAATTTTAATATAAATTTAAATCTTGTTTTTAATATAGTTAAATATAATTTTAATATAATTAAATTTTATAAGTTCAAAAAAATTTAATCTTTAAAAAATAAAAAAATGTAATTTTAAAAAAATTTAAAAATATTTAGTTTTAAGTTAATTAGATATAATTTCCCTGGATGGGGTGCCACACGGCAATGCCTCGCCACCTGGCTCTGCATTGAGCCATAACATAAATGCTGATGGCCACCACCCATCCTCTCCACATTTATGATGGTAGTCTGCCATTTCAGGCTCTATACGGAGGAGGGACTCCTCCTCGTGCGAAATCTCTCGGTCATACCACACTTAGCATGACAGGGTTTATGGATAGCCTGACGAATCTGTCATTTGGAAATTCAAAACTTCGAGCACCTGGATAGAGCTAGTTCGCTCTCGTTCTGGACCTCCCCATCAGTTGGGAGCTCTGGTGCAGCTCTGGTTCCTTATCGTCTTGGCTCACTTTCGTTTTGTTGCATTCTCTCTGCACTGTTATCCACCACTCAGCAATAATGACCAGGAAGTGAGGTAGGCCTTGCCATGGCTCGGCCTAGTACATCCACAAAGAGAAAAGGCAAAGGAGGAAGAACCTTGAGCGCGCTCTGTCGATGGTGACCTCCATTCTCTGGAAGAGGGATCGCGCTAACCAATTGGCTCTGCATGCCAGTATTGCTGAGATTGGGATAGAGCATAGCAGTCATACCATGGCAATTGAGCCTTGAAGCAGTCTGGAGGGTGGCGACGTGGACGAGTTTCCAACCTGCTATGTTGAAGAAACGTCATTCGTGGAGGAATTCGTGACCACCTCGGAACCCTAAGCCATGGCGCTGGACTTAAAGGATGGTAGCGGTCCTAAAGACGAGATGACAGAATAATTCCCTGTGTGCATCGTTGAGGAGATACCGTGGACGGGTGAGATAGCCGCATGAGCCATGCTGAGTAGGTAACAATCGAGGACGAGGCTCGGGACAAGGCTTGTGCCGAAGGGAACATGGACGAGACCATACTAGGGATGAAGGAGGAAGTGGTCGGTGCAATACTGACTGAGATCGAGGCCAGAGCTGGGATGAAAGTGGAAGTGGGGAATGAAATCTTTGACGATGCAGATAATCATGACTTGCATGGTCCTTTCCTCCGTGCAGAGCATCTTGCTCTGGTGTTCGAACTCCGAGGCCACATGGAAAACTAGGAGCATAGATCCCTTCTCATGGGACAACGTCTGGACTTGCTCCTTGACGTGTACTCCAACACTCCAGCAAAGAGGAAATGTCCATTCTGTGCGCAGCCATTCGCCATCCCAACCAGGTCCACATGGCAGACAGGAAAGGGCGACAGGTCATTGGGTATCTAGGTTCTCCTTTGCTAGTTTGTTTTATGTTTAATCATGTTGTTTCTACATGTAAACTTGACCTATGGCTATCTGTCCTGGTTTCCTTCGGGCAGGACAGAGCGCAAAACAATTTTCCAAACTATGCTGGTTTCCGGTAAAATGACAACATTTTTGGTGGCTCAGAACTATATCTCTATGTATTTTGTCAATGTTTCTCTGATAACATAATATAGCAGGTTCTACCTTTTTTACTTAAAAAAAAAAAAAAATTAGATATAATTTTAATTGAATTTTTAATAAATTAATTAAATATAATTTTACATTTTATGATTTCATATTTTTAAAGATAATTATTATTTGTAAATAAATTAATCATTTTACAGTATAATATAATTATTTTCTAATTTTAAAAATCAATTAATATTAATATGTTACATTGTACATTAATATAAATTAATACTTTAATTTATATTAATGTAATATTAATATATTAATATTTTATAATGTATTACTATTTTATTAATATATTATTTTAATAGTGTATTAATGTATTTTAATAGAGCATAGTGAAGGTCTACAAAAGTTAACCATGGTGAAGGTTTATGGAAGTTAACCATGGCCATGGTCAACCATAATTAACCATGTCAACCATAGTGAACCTTTCCTTCCCAAATTCAACAAATTTTTACGATGGACATATGACATTTATGTTCATCACATTGCCAATATTTACTTAAATGACCTGTCATTGCAATGTGATGAACATAGCCCCATCATTGGAATGTGATGCAAATATCTTGTCATCGCAATCTGATGAACATAGCCTCATCATCACAATGTCATCAACATAGCTTCATTGTCACAATGTTACGCAAATATCATGTCATCATAATGTGACAAACACTTCCAAATTTCACTATCTAAATGCCATCCATAGTCTTGGTCAACTATGGCCATGACTAACCATGATCATTTATGGACAACCACTGTCAAACATGGTTAACCATTGTCAACCATGGTCAACCAGAGTCAACTATGGTCACTGTCAACCAATTTCAACCATAATGAATTTCATCCATAGTAAACGTTAACCATAGTGAAGGTCTATAGAAGTTAACCACGATGAAGGTCTATGGAAGTTAACCATGGTCATGGTCAACCATAATTAACCATGTCAAACATAGCGAACCTTTCCTTCCAAAAATCAACAAATTTTTACAAAACTTAGCCATGATCATGGCCAACCATACTGAAACATGGTCATTGTAAATTATTGTAATAGTGTATTAATATTTTAATAATGTATTAATGTATTATTACTTTAATAATGTATTACTAATGTATTAATGTATTATTACTTTAATAATGTATTTTTAAGTTCAAATCCAAAGGGGGGTAGGGTATGTATACCTCCGTAGACTTTACCAGTCAAATCGTTGGGTGAAGGGGGGTCCCTTGTCCCACAAACAAGGGGGTCCCATACACCAATTTGGTGTGTTGACTTGGTCGTGACCTTAAAAATAGATTATTATTATTATTATTATTATTTATTAAGGTATTAATACTTTAATAATGTATTACTAAAGTTTTATAACTTTTTAATGTATCAATTCTTTAAAAAAAAAAATTTAATATCAATATTTATGTTTTATTAAAAGTATTAATACTTTAATAATGAATTATTAATGTATTAACTAATTAATACTTTAATTATTTATTATTAATGTATTAATACTTTAATGATGTATTTATTAAGGTATTAATATTTTAATAATTTATTGATACTTTTTTAATGTATTAATTCTCTAATATTAATGTTTTAATATCAATATTTATGTTTTAATATAAATATAAATATTTATATGTTTGTGATTAATAATATTAATAAAAACATTATTAATATTATATTTATTGTATTAATGTATAAATTAATTAATATACTTTACATTATACATTAATGTATATATTATTTAATACATTACATTATTTTTTTTTTTTGTTTGTTAATTTGTGCGAGACCTGTTGGCTACGCGATTAACCTGTGGCTTGAGAAACCGCGACTCAGGGGCATCTAAGCCGTCAAAATCACCCGGGGATCGCACCCGGCCTGAGCCACACCAACCCTTAACATGGTTGGATTTTTTGTCCCCGTAGGTTTCGAACCGGTGACTTTAACATCACGGAGTGGCTTAACAACACACTCCGTCACCGACTGTCCTAGACCTCGGGGACAATACATTACATTATTAATGTATTATTCTACTAATAAATTACTTTATATATTAATATAAATTAATATTTTAATTTATACATTACATTAACACAATACATCAATGAGGGAAAGATAGCTATAATGATATAACTTTTCCAAGTTATCGACCAGGAGTTTCTAGCCCTGTTCTTACTTTTTGTACATGTTCTCTCTATCTCTCTACAGTTCCAGGTACATCCCTTCCTGTCCCGATCTAGCTAGCCTTTGTTCCTATATTGGTATTCGATGTGCACTACTAGCTATGAACCGCTTTGTCAATGCCTCTATGGCCTCTGCCTATGCGTTATTATTTGTCCTTACCTCACCTTCTTTTCCTTCCTTTCCTTCTACCAGTAGTTGCATTTGAACCAAAACCACCAATAACATAGGGAGAAACAAGCACATAATATGGTCAATCAAGAGGTTAAGGGCAAGCACATGGTACTGCTTGTTCACTAACAAACGACACATGGTACTTATACATCATTAATGTATCATTTTATTACTCTATTAATATTTTTGTAATGTATTAATTAATAATGTATAAATGTATTAATTAATTAATACATTACAATATTAATGTATCAATCAACTACATTAGACATTAATGTCACGTAATACTTTAATTTATAGATTACATTTATACATTATTATTATCTATTACATTAATGTAATACATTACATTAGTAGATCTCATTAATTTATATACATTAATATAATATTAATGTAATAATTAATTAATACATTAATTATGTATTAATATATTAATGGTGGTCTGGAAGGCATGTCGGTCGTCAACTAACAACAACCACTTTTATGTAAAAAGTGGTTGATATACGTCGATCATCACCATTTTCCACCGTTTTAAATTAATGGCGTTGATCGGCGTATATCAACCATTTTTTACATAAAAGTGGTCGTTGCTAGTTATAGGATGATGACATTTAGTTTGGAAGTATAATAAAAAAATCATGCAAAATGATCGTAAAAACTCGTGCACATGCATCAAACACGAGGCACACACAACCTCTTGGGCTAATATAGTGTATGTTGCACACAGTGCGCGCCTGACAATCGACAAACCCACGCAACTGCAAAAACAACGCATTGATGATTTTGGTCTAGCATCAAATACTTCTGGGATGAAGTGGATCTCGACCATACCCCAAAATATCCATAAAATTCCACCTTGGGATCACTGAAAGGATGTGAGGTACCTTCAAATATGTCCCCATTCACATTGGAAACTAATTGTGAAATATCTTGTCATCCTCCTATAAATAGAGGATCGTGGTATGCAAAGAAGAGAAGAAATCCATACTATTGTTATTATGTTCAAATTCAAAGAAGAGAAGAAATCCATACTATTGTTATTATGTTCAAATTCTCTTGGAGAAATCCATCTTTCCCTTGAGCCGTAGTTTGATAAAGTGTAGCATTGTGAAAGTTTTACACCTCTTGTGAAGCTGAGATTTGGGAATTTTTCATCATTGTTAACTCACCATTGGAGAGTTATAGATCTAGTTTTTAAGGGATCAAAAATCCCTCCCTTAGAAGGAATAGGGGATTCATCGTCCCATATTTCTCCTCTTGGTGCATTGAATTCAAATATTTAGTTCTATTGGGTAACCATTCCATGTGTTCAATTTCATGCATCCTTTGTTAATGTTTTCTTACTTTAGTTTCCATTTTTTTTCATTCTTATATTGCTTTGTAATTTGCTTTCTAATTTGTAGGTTCACTAACTTGCTAACCACATTTTTGTTATGCTTTTTTGGTTTACCAAGGTAGTTAAGGGAATATCTTTTTCTCACTCTTGTGACAAAAGAACCTAAATAGATTGGAGAATATACTAGGGATTTGAATCAGAACTCCTCCTCAAGTAAGCTCTTAGAGTTGTTATTATCACTCTTTTTTTTTGGCGGGACCAAAAAACCTACCATATATAAGCCCGTCCTCTTCTTTCAAGTTAGGAAAAACTTGGGCACCCTCTCCTAGTTATATTTTCCATCCACCACACACAAGAAGTAAGAAGAGAAACACCTACTATCAATGCCCATGGCATGGGGGAAATGCTTGTACAGATGGGGGAACTCATATTGTCCACCAGAACTACAATCAAACCAAGCATATATGTACCAACCATACATGGAATAATCACAATTGCTCATTTTTTGAGATCTATGGTCACCCAACCCATCAGTGCCCTGAACTCATTCCAGAGCTAGTCCAAGAAATTCATTTGAAACACACGCAGCATAATAAACTTAGTAGTTCTCATTAAACTACTTAGATGTGCCCCCTCCCCCAAGATGCACACATTAATCTATTAGGTGAGGTTCCATGCACCTTGAAATCATTTTTTTCCCCTCACATTAGTAATCCCCCACCACACATAATCTACCTCATGAATGATGCTCAGTCATGTAGACTTGGGGGCACCCCTTCCACCTCTAGCACCACAATGTCTACTAGACCCTATTCTTGTCAGGAAAATTGGAACTGTATACCAACACCCATCACGGGCCATCAACTTTGATTGGGATCAACTTATCCAAGCACGAATGCCATCTTCCATCCAATTTAAAGTGCAAGTCATCATTAAAATTTTTATAGGTATCGATGTATTATAGATGATGGGGCAACCCCATGCATTATGTACACATCATCTTGGAAAAAACTAGGCTCCCCTACTCGTATCCCATCGATGATTGAGTTAAGACCCTTTGATGGTAGACTATGTTCCCCCTATTACCTCATATCCCCATTGAATTAGGTTGATCCAGGTGGATATCGGTGGCCACCCACCTTTTCCAACTAGCTTGAAACAGTTTATTGGCAATTTTGTTAATTTACTATTTTTAGCAGTTTTCCACTTTCAGAGCCACTTTGACGCCCTAAACAACATTTTTAGGGAAAATGGGGAGAAATATGTAATTTCCTTTGATATTTACCCAAAAATTAATCTCCTTGACGATACCTTTCCAACAGGATATGATACGCCTAAAACAAAGATCATATGCAAAAGTTACGACCCCGAGAAGTTGATGTACTAACTTACCCAAATGGGGCCCACATGACTTTTGGCGCTTCATCTCCTATGGTTAGGTTTTTGGATGTATAGGGTTTTTGGAATTTCTATTTATTGTAAAAAGGCCTTCAAATCCTCATTGTAATCATCTTCTTTCAAATGATCGTAGTCGTCACATCTCTTCTCAGAGATAAGCCACCACCATTCTAGCAAGCTTGTTTATGCTGCATTTTACTGTATCTCTGTTATTTTGTGTTAAGAACCTGTTAATAATTTGTATTCATTTCGTTCTTCTCATAAAATCCATATCAGTGGTATCAAAGTGGTCTTCTCCTTGTCATCTTAATGCATGTCCCCAACGAGGTCAGAGTACAAAGAGTTGGGTCTCAAGCTTGTTTCTCTTAAGGAAAAAATCTCTCGCACACCCAAGCGACCTCTCATGGTAGGAGAAAATAAATATGATGGGATAGGAGATCCTTTCAAACTATTGATTGAGGAATCCCCCATGCAACAAATGAATGATATGATGGATATTTTTGCACAAATCCTTCGGCGACTACCAACAGGTGACGCATCTTCTTCGAGTGGAGGCGTTGTCCCCTTCAAGGTACAAATAGACGTTGATATTCCTATATTTGAAGGTCAGATAGACACAGATGATGTATACAAGTGGTTGAATCTACTAGAAAGGTATTTTTTTGTACATAAATTTTTGAATAGAGACAAGATTACTTTTGCGCTCCTCAAAGCCATTCACCATGTCAAAGATTGGTGGGAAACTTTCTGTGAGAAAAAGGAAATAGAGGAAACCTCATTATTTACAGTCACGTCCACCTAGGAATCCTTCAGGGATGTTATTAAGGAACAATACTACCCTATCGAAAGTTATAATGAATTGTATACCAAATGGACCACACTGCGGCAAGAAAGAGACCAAGCAGTTGCAGATTTCACAAATATCTTCCATACCTTTTGCACCAAGCTCGGTATCAAAGATTCAAAGTGACATCTGGTTCTCAAGTATCGCGGTTATCTGCATAGATACATCCAGACTGAAATGGAATTTTTGGACATCTCATCCTTGGGCATGACCTACATATATGTCGTCAAAATCAAGTAGAAGATCAAACAAAAGACGCAGCAATTTGGGCCTGGGAACCCCTCACAACAAAAAACAAGAAAGGGAAACCCCAACCCACAGAAAAAAGGATAGAGCAAATATGGACAGTATCAGGAAAACCAGTCCAAGGCACAAGAAAATAAGGAAACCATAAAGACAAAGAAATATACCGAGAAGTGGTGCAACTTCCATAAGAGCCCTTGGCATAACAATGCTGACTGCCGCTCAAAGTAGTCATTGGTGGCTGAAGTGAAAGCCTCTGAATCACATGCAGGTTATCAATATGAACCAAAACTAGAAAGGGGAAGACAAATTATTGACATGAAACCTAGTGCCATCATTGCTACCACCAAGCTCCATCCTAGTGAACTAGTCGAGCCAAAATAAGGAGAATGCCTCTTCCATTCACAGATGTGGGTAAAAGGTAGCCCGCTACACTTCATCATTGATAGTGGTATCCAGAAGAGCCTCATCTCAGTAGAGGTCATCAGGCGGTTGGCCCTGCCGACAATGCTGCACCCACAACCCTACACCATTGGATGGCTCTTCAAGGAAGCGATACTCGCGTCAGCCAATAGTGTCGACTGTCGTACGACATCAAGCCCTTCAAAGACGAGGTATTGTGTGATGTTTCTCCTCTGGAATTTTGTTATGTTCTTTTGGTCCAACCTTATTTATGGAAACATCATGATGTATATGAGTCTAGGATTCGTAGTGTTATTATTACTTTGAATAGGAAATTATACAGGATACCTGAGGCAGTCCCACCTAGTGCTATTTCCTTGATCTCTGCTAAGAAATGAAGGAAGGTCATCTCTTAGATGGGGAAGTTTGTCTTCTTCATGATTCTCACTCGGAATAATCAAAATATCACAGCCACATCCAAGGTCTCTGCGACTGACCTCTCCACACAGTAGAAGCAAGTAGATAAGGCTATGGAAGAATACTTAGATATATTCTCCTCGCCTACTGGGGTACCTTTGCACTGCCAGGTCAATTACCCCATCGATATGACCCCTGGTGCATTGCTACCCAATGGACCATTCTATTTTCGCTCTCTGTTAGAGAATGAGGAGATCAAGCGACAGATCTAAGAACTGCTCCACAAAGGGGCACATCCATCCCATCTCATCACCTTGTGGGAGCCCAATTGTGCTGGTAAAGAAGAAATATGGAACTTGGGGACTCTGCATTGATTACCGGACTTTGAATAAAATCAAATTCAGAAACCGGTACCCGATTCCCTGAATCGTCAAACTCCTTGATTAACTCACAGGGGCCAAATACTTCAGTAAGATTGATCTGAAGTCTAGCTACCACCAGGTCCTGATATAATATACAGATGTATGGAGAACTGCCTTCAATTCAAAGGAAGGCCTTTTTGAATGGTTGGTCATGCCCTTTGGTTTGAAAAATTCTCCAACCACTTTCATGAGGATGATGGACGATATCTTGTGACCATTCAAAAATACTTTTGTAGTGGTGTATCTAGATGACATTCTAATTTACAACAATACTTGGGATGAACACTTGCAACATATTCAACAGGTTCTCCACACCCTGTGGCAACACAAGCTATATGCCAACTTGGAAAAATGCTCCTTCAACATGGACAGGGTACATTGCCTAGGCTATATCATTGATCATCATGGCATACACATGGATCCAACCAATATCCAAGTCATCCGTGACTGGCCAGCCCCAACCACACTCAATGAGCTTTGAAAATTCTTGGGCCTTGCCAATTTCTACCGTAGGCTCGTGTTGGGATTCTCCCATATTGCATGGGCCCTCAGCCAAATAACCAGGGGTGGTGGTAAGGATGAATTTGTGTGGGGTCGGTCCCAACAACAAATGTTTGATGATTTGAAGCAGCGCTTATGCTCATCCCCATTACTTTCACCAACAGACCTGCAACAACCTTTTGATATCAAGATAGATGATTTAGACTATGATGTGGGCATCGTTCTCCCTTAGCATGGCCACCCTGTGGCCTATCATAGTGAGACACTATCAGATGTTGTCTGTAAGTACCCTACATATGAAAAATAAATTTACTCCATTGTGAAATCCTGTCGCTAGTGGAGACATTACATTCTTGGGAAGGAGACAGTCATCCACACTGATCATAAGCCAATGCAGTTCATGCAGACACAAGGAAAATTGCAGAATGGTCGCCATCAGAATTGGTCCACATACTTGCATCCATTCCACCTCAACATCAAGTATAAAACAAGAAGCACCAATCACGTCGTTGATTTCCTCAGCAGACCACCAGTCGCGACACTCACCACAATTCTAGACTCTTGCGGCCATGAGACCTCTGGATGGCCCCAACTCTATGAGACAGACCTGGACTTCACTACCACCTACCAAATGTTGGGTGCAAACACAGTTGTCGATAATTTCCATCTTCAGGATGGATTGTTGTTTCATTTGGTCCATATATGTGTTCCATCAAGCGAGTGAGTGAAGATGATTTGGGAAGCCCACTATAGTCAGGTGGCAGGACACTTCGACACTGGCCAAAAATTCGACATGAGGTCAAAAAGTATATCAGGTCATGCACTACTTGCAATATTGGCAAACTGACCACTAAGAAACAGGGCCTATACACCCCTCTTACTACTCCTAACAGGCCATGGGAATCCATCTCAATGGAATATGTGTTAGGCCTCCCATCCACCAAGCGGGGAAATTAATGTGTTTTTGTGGTTGTTGATCGCTTTTCTAAGATGGCGATTCTGGTTTCCTGCAAGAAGAACATCACAACAGAGGAAACTACCAATCTCTTCTTTGAACGAATCCGGGTACATTTTTGGAATCCCACAAACCATTGTCGCAGATTGGGGTAGTTGATTTCTTAGCACATTATGGTCGAGCCTCTGGTCACTACTGGACACCAAGCTCACCAAATCCACAACCTTCCACCCCCAGACAGATGGCCAAACTGAGGTCGTAAATTGAATGATTATGCATATCCATCACATGTATAATTCAAATCACCCTCATACATGGTATGAGAACCTTCCCTATGTCAAGCATAGCTACAACCGAGCCCTGCATAGCTCAACTGACCACAACCCCTTTCAGGTGGGATTGGTATTCCAACCATTTGGTCCCATAGATGTTTCATTTCCCCTTGTGGTCACCTCGAATGACTCATCAGCTACTCCAATTGAAGCTGACAAATCCACCCGATTCATTGAGTATATCCAGCACATACGCCAATAGGTTCAGGATATCCTACAGAAGTCTAATGACAAGTAAAATTGGTGCCATGATCAACATCGGGTGCTCCATAAGTTTCAGGTGGGTGACAAAGTTTGGTTTCACTTGTAGAAATAATTCCTTACAGGACCCCACAAGAAGATTATCCCACTCTGTTATGGGCCATACACCATCACCAAGGATGTGGGGGATAATCATTTTGAGCTCAACATTCCTCCTTTCCTTGGCCTGCACCTAGTGTTCAACGTGGATCTCCTTTGCCCTTATTTCCCACCATTATTGGAAACCTCAGAAGTAGCAGAACAAATGACACCAACAAAGATCAACCCCGAATGCATACAACAGGAATCCAATGATAATATTGTGGACACACATATCAAGGTCACTCAACAACAAAGGATCCAACTTTATTGAGTCGTCAAAGCAGGGCAACTCCTGCACCAAGGCAAGTGGCTCACCCAGGGCCAAATTCAACAGAAATTTCCTCATATCATGGGGGAACTTAACGCAACGGAGACCATTTATTCCTAAGGAGGGAGGATTTATCCAAGTAGATATTGGTGTCCATCCACCTTTTCCAACTGTCTCAAAACAATTTTCTGGAAATTTTGGTAATTTATTATTTTTAGCAGGTTTTCACTTTCAGAGCCGTTTTGAGGCCCTAAACGATGTTTTTTGGGGAAAAGGGAAGAAATATGTAAGTTCCTTTGATATTGACCCTAAAATGAATCTCCTCGATGATACCTTTCCTATGGTATATCATACGCCTAAAATGAAGATTGTATACAAAAGTTACGACCCCAGCAAGTTGATGTACTAACTTACCCAAACGGGGCACACATGACTTTTGGCACTTCATCTTCTAGGGTTAGGTTTTTTGATGTATAGGGTTTTTGGCATTCCTGTTTATTGTAAAAATTCCTTTAGAGCCTCATTGTAATCATCTTGTTGAGAATGAGCCCAGCCGTCACATCTCTTCTCAGAGATAAGCCGCCACCATTCCAACAAGCTTGTTTCTACTTCATTTTACAATTTCAGCTTATTTCCTTATTGAATAGAAAACCAGTTTTATTGTATCTATGTTATTTTGTGTTAAGCACCTATTAATTATTTGTAGTCATTTCGTTATACTCATAAAATATGGATCAGTGGTATCAGAGAGGTCTGCTCCTTATCGTCTTAATGCATGTCCCCAACGAGGTCGGAGTACAAAGAGTTTGTTCTTGTTCTTGTTTCTCTTGAGGACAAAAACTATCAATTTTGTTGTCATGGATAGTCTGGTGGATTACAATATTCTCTTGGCCTATGATTTCATATATTCCATGAGTTTTGTGGTGTCTTCACTCTTTCGAGTCATGATATTCCCACATGTGGGACACATCGTCACCATTGATAAACTCTTTTACACTAATCCCCTCCCTCAAGATTCTCATAATATAATATCACATCATGTTGCTCACATTGATTAAATGCACTATGTGTCCACTGCCACTAGTCGGGCAACATCCACTCCCCCTAAAAATGATCCCATCCCTCTATAACCACCTCCTCGCCACTTTGCCTTGGAGGATGGGTGGATTCATTCATCCTTGGGGGAACCCATGCATGTTTCTTCCATAAAACCCAACAGAAAACATGAACTCTCAAATACATTCGTCCTTGAAGATGAAGAATTATTTGAGGCCACTACTTCTTTCAATGATTATTTTGATAACCTCCATCTAGACTCTCCTATCCACTATTGGCAGGGTCCTACAAATTTAATTGGTGCACCCTCTAATATTACCTCCCTTGATAATTTCATCGCTCCTTCTCAAATAAGATCATATCTTCTCGTTGATAGGGATTTTAGGGACTCCAGTTCCATTATGACCAATATTTCCCATATAGGAGATGTTTCCACACTGTTTAAAGTCCCAAACACCCCAATAGATATTACAAAAAATAGTGGATATGATACACTATTTGGATCTTGTTTAGTGGATGTCCAACCTTAAACTACCTATTGTTATACCTTTGGTCCATCATTTTGGGTATTTGGCAACAACCCTTCCCCAAGTCCTCATATGATAATACAGGGGGAATTACCACTTCCCACCTTGGTCTCATAATACCTATCTCTCGACACAAAACCAACTCACAATATACCCTTCATGGGAACCATTATAGAACCACCTTGTTTCCAGTGCCCCCAGACATAATGATATTACAAGCCACATGGACTAATTAGAATGATCCACCAAGATATTTTCATTACTTCTTGTGGTAAGGCCCCCTTAAACTTGGTCATTTTTAGTTACCCACACAAGGAAAACATTTCCTCCCTTAGGGTATTCCTTTTTTGGTAAACCATGGTTCCTCGATCTCCTTCAAGGAATGCATTTTTCAGAAACCCATGGTTCCCTCTCCTCCTTCAGAGAGTTCCTTTTTTAGGGACTCATTGTTTTGTGGCCTTCCTTAGGGTGGGCCTTGTTCAGGAACCCATGGTTCCATGGCCTCCTTCACATAGTTCATTTTCCAAGAATCCATTGTTCTCTGGCCAAATTTAAGGAGTTCTTTTTATAGGAACCCATCATTTATCCTTAGCGAAGGCCTTGTTCGGGATCCCATGGTTGTATGGCCTCCTTTAAGGGAGTTCCATTTTCTACCCCCATATATGTCTCCCTCTCCCTCCTTATCACACTGATATACATGGTAATACTTAGACATGGAAAGAACTAGACATCGTAAGGCATGGGAAGACCTAGACCTAGACCTTTATTTGACATGCCTCAGACTCTCACACCCAATATCTCTCTCTTTCTCTTCCCCTTTGTCCCTCCCTCCCCTATTAACCCCCCTCTCTCTTCAACCACTCTCCCATAATTTCTCTCTATCCTCGTTGTTAGTCTCGGTCTCAATATCTCTCTTCCCCTCTTTCTATCTCTATCCCCCCTTTCTATCTCTCTATAT
>JZKD02S2074771.1:18536-31894 GCA_000966675.3 Picea glauca
TGCTGTCCTAAAACAGCAAAAGAAGACAGCAAAACAGTTGAAACTTAGAGCCATACTAAGGTCAAGGACAGACCTTAGATGGCAGCCTCATAGGACCTCAGAATTTCAACATTTTCTTCGGGTCCCTCTTATTTCTTGCTGAGAGGCTTTTTATTGCCTTCTCGGGGATCCCTGGGCAAGGCATCTCTAGGTTTTATTTTTTATGGCTTTTATCTTTTACCAGCTCCATTTACCTCCTAGGCCTTTAGCCCCTTATTCCCACGAGATAAGGTGTAAGCCCACAAACAGATCATCCTAATGTCCGGACTAGGGGAAATGGATAGATGAGTGGGACATAAGATGTAAGAGTGATGGTATGATGGGAGCGGACGATGGCCCTTCAAAATCCCCTCTGGTGGCTAACCAAAACCTATGGGTACAAGCTTTCTAGGGTACCCTGTCAATCCCCCTAACCATGGTTAAGTGGGTTTATGTAAGATCCAAGCAGTCGTCAGAAATAAAAGGAATTCGATGCATATATCTGAAGGTTATAATGATCAAATATGTCACATACCATGAAACCCGGACCAACTACCTCATGGAGCAAGAGTCTTCTCTGATACAAGTCCAAGCCGAAGGTGATGGATGTTGCTGCTGCTGACAGGACAAGTCTGATGAAGAAGAAGAAACATGGGCCCTCCAGGGCCATGCTCAAGTAAATCCTGCTCTCGGTACTCCATGTCTAGGACCTGTGGGCCTCGAGACATGATCTCCTAGTTATCCCTAGAAACGGGGGATGACAGGTACCAACATCTTAACATTATTTAACCACCCTCCTAAGTCAATATTTAAATCTGAACTTGTTTGAACCATTGGTTTAGTTGGTGGAAGAGGTGCTCCTAAAACACTTCCTTGAGGCCTACCCTGATTATTATTTCCATTCCTTTTATAGGTAATGCCTCTACATCTAGCCATTTCAACTACTTGTTGTGGAGTAGGCTTAGGACCAAACTTTTCTGTTACTTTATCTTCCACAACATTATTATAGTTTACCCCCTCACTATGTTCCATCAAATCCATCCATTCATGCATGCCAATATTATATTCACGACCACACATATTAACTTGTTCATTATCTTCTCTATAAGGTCCTATTTCATCATAAACATGAAGAAAGGCTTGGCAAGTTGATTCCTCATGAAACTGTCCACAAGGTCTACAATAAGGAAAAGCTTGGTGATCAACCAAGTTAGTGGATTCGAATGGATTTGGTGGCCTTTGATCTTGTGGAGGAGGTCTCTTAGGCCATTTATCATTTGGCCGATGTGGGGGCCTATTAGCTTGACCCCTTTCCATGGCTATCAACCTATTTTGGACATCCTTCAATTGATTAATTTCCATTTGTTTAATCAATTGAGTGAGTTCCTTAATGCCATCGTTTGAAGACTCGTGATTTTCAACCTTCTTTTTCTTTTCCTCATAAGGTTGAGAAGAAGTTGCTCTAGAAAAGCCAGGAAGACTTCCTAGCATCCTGCATATTTTTATCAATTCTTACTGCCATATCTTGTGCATTCTTAAGGGTTTGAGGATCCTTATCCCTTAGTGCATATGTCGTTTCTCCCTCAAAAGCTTCCATATAATAAATCAAAATTGCAACATCTGAAGGCTTAATATCTGTAGGGAGATTTTTCACCAAGTCATTAAATCTTTTATTAAATTCTTCCATAGTTTCGTTTACTTTTTCTGACTTGAACTAAGGGCAGCAAGCAAAAATCTGTTCTCCTTCTGATCACCCCACCTTTCTCTAAAAGCTTTGATTATTTCATCTAGGGTACTAAACTTGTTAGGATCCTGATCTAAAAACCATTCAACAACATCCCCTTCTAGGGAGAACACAAACAATCTCATCTTCACATCCTTCTCATCATGCCCATTACACCACTTATTAACACACCATCCAAAATTCATGATGTGAGAACGTGCACTAACAACATTATCTCTTGTAAAACAAGGCAACTTCTCAATAGCTTTGTCAGGAATCGTGTGGGGAGCCCCTTGGATCACTGTAAAATTCAAAGTCATCATAAACATACTCATGGCCACATTAGAATTAGTTGTTGTAGTATTAACAATTGGTTGATTATTAGTTTGAAACAAGAATTGGAAATCAGTGAGTGCTTCTTCTCCGAGACTTTCAAGTAGCCTCCTAGGAGCAAGGCGATTTAATCTCCTCCTATAAACCTTTTCGGGTTTAGGAAAAGAGTAAGTCACTCCTTGCGAAGTGCTCCTAGTAATATACTTCAAAGATTTTTCCAATGGAGTCATTACTTGGAGAGTAAACAAACAATGAAAGACCAAATCAAGTTAAAAATTTTTAGGGAGCAACTTTACAATTTAGTCTTAAAAGAATAAATTAATTAAGTCATNATGAATAAGATGAGCAATGTAAATTAGTTATGCCTCCATGGGCCTAAGCTAACATTAGGTTGCTATTTCTAGATCTAGATTTATTTTAAACCATTAAGCACATAAAGAAATAAAAACCATATGCTAACCTAGCCTTACGATTTTGGGGGTTGGCTTAGCCAAGCCCACTCCAAGGTGTAGGCAAAAAGAAAGAAAATGCAGAAATTAATAACAAGAGAGGAATGCAAGCCCCTTAAGCTTGCTTACTATGTAAGAAAGAGGAGAGAAGAAGAGAGTTTTTGTTACCCAATTTTGCGAGGCTGATATTTGACTTGTAGATGCCCCAAATAGGCTATAATCCCTCCCAAATGTCACCAACCTGCAAAAAATCAGCGATCAAAAGTTTCCTGGAAATGCTGCAAAAAATGACAAAAACTTGTGAAAATTTCTGTTGTAAAAACCAGAAATTTTCTGTGTAAATTTCAGCAAGTAAAATATGTTTACAAACTCTATCGAAGTATGTTAGAATGCCCAAAGAAGTATAGAGTAGAACAGAAATAAGAAACAAAATTTTTTAGAGGGTTTAAGTGGGTGAAAAGAGAGATTTCTAGATCTAAAATCTTCACTTAAAACCCTAGGCAACCTTGCCAATCTTCAAAGCTAAGCTAGAAGAAACAATAGGAAGTGAGTAGATCTAGATATTAAATCAAAATACTTTGAAATAACTACCAAGAAGCTTAATAGATCTATGAAAATACTTTCACAAACTCAAACAAACAAAATACTTTGCTTAATATTCCTACCATAGATCTTCAAAGCTAAGCATATAAAAGAAAGATGCAAAATAATAAGACCACCTCATGAAAAATATGGCACCAAGAAGACTCCCAACACCATATGTCCTCCAAAGATTTCCTTTATTCAATAGCAAGCTTGGGCAAATACTTGCCGCAAGATTTAGAGAAGAACAAGAGCAAGAGAGAGCAAGAGCAAAGAGTGGGAGAAGAGAGATTTTGGCATAGTAACAATACCAAGAAGATATGTGTTAAATGAGGGAGGTGAGGCCTCTTATTCATACTTGGGAGCCAATAGTTACCCCTCTTGAATGCTCTCCAAGTTTCCATCAACTAAGAGTTATTGAGCATGTCAAGGGGGGTGCACTTTTAGGGTTTGAGATGAGTTTAGGGTTTGTGTAATGAGTGGAGTGAGTTGGCAATGCTTTGACAAGTCAAATGGTGAGTTGTAGGGACTAGGGAGGCACACCAAGGTAGAGGAAAAGTCTCCCTTCATTATTTTATTTAATTTTTGCTTTTTGGAGAGTTTCTAGAAGGGGGGCACACTTCTCCTAGGGAGAGTGACGTTTTTACTTAATGGCTAGGTGAGGGGGTGATGTGATGGTTGAGAAAGGGTTAGGATAGCTTATGAAAATGTTTGGGTAAGTTCTCCTACTCTTTCTCCACTTAATTTGCTCAAATTACAAAATTTTGACAAGTTCGACTTTGTCAATTCCAACAATTAAATTGATGTCTTAGATTGATTTAGACTCCTCATGGACAAACACCTAGCAAAACTTCTCCAATTGAGCTGCAACATTCTCCAAGGGTGTAGGTGGTCGCATTTCATTTCTTTTGACCACAAATACCCCTATCAAAATCCCAAGGATCCAGTTTTTACAATTTTTATCAAAAATTAACTAAAATTACCATTAAATGGGTAATTTAAAAAAATTAAAAAAAACTGTATAGACTCGACGAAATTCTGCAAGACTCTAGAAGATGTCTAGCATGGTCATTTACAATATTCCTAGACACTAGCTACCATAGGGATCGACCATTAGAGTGCCTTTCACCACTTTGGAGGATTATTGTGGGAGTGAAAAACTCTAGGAAAATGAATAAGGCTAGTTAGGCCAAATTAATTAGCTGAGGAAAAAAAAAATCGATGAAAGAAACTCCTTTGATGATGAAGTCCTGGGCAATTTACCTAAACTATGATCCATCTCGAGCCATTACATTATAATCCCACGTAGGGGAGCGGAAATTCCAGTTACAAAAGCACGTGCTAAAGCCAAAATTTCTTCATAGAACCAACAAGTCTTCAAACTAGTCGCACCATCTGGTACATATCATCATGGCACATGGAGTTGAACCCCTAGTTGAAATAGGTGGTCAACAATAAGCTAATGAGATAAATTATATTGAAAGAAAATAAAGTGTTGGAACTAATCTAGATTTGGCCCTTCAGAAAACATCCCTAAAGTGGAGGTTGAGCTTGCCGAACATCCAACATGGAGGTCCCTCTGATTTTGCACACAAGCCCAAGAGAATGTGGGAGATCCGATAGGGAGAATTTGGATTTCGAAGTTCCCGCCAGATATCTTACACAAACTCTCTTACGTTTCCACTAAAACAAAGTTTCTTAAGGATTTCCCTATTAATCTACCACCACTGACCAACCCAGCATGTGTGAAACTTACTCCCAGAAGATCGAGACAAGCTTGCAACTGGAAGGGTCAGGAACCGCACTGGGAGCTGAGGGTAAATATTTATTTTAAACAAGAAATAAAATAACAGAAAATAAATGTTTTCTAATTACAATTCTTCACTGACCAGCCTCGTTTGAGGAGCTGCGGAGACGGTTTATTGCCAACTTCGAAATTGCATGAAATAAAACTGCACGAGGGAAATCTAATCTAGCAATTAAAATATTACTTTTCCAAATTGAAATCTAATCTATGTGATGATTGTAGTGCTTTGTGATGAATTGAGAGATTATTTTAATTTATGCTTAGGTGTGAAAATCGATTCTAAGCTAAAATTGCAAAAATGACGCGATCACCAAAAACACCATTCTCCCTAGGGGGGATGAAGAGTGGGAGCTTGTAGCCCCACTGATTTTATTAATGAGATTACAAATCTTTTTTTTGGAATGACTTGTGACCATTCATTAGGGGGGTCACAAGTGTTTACAAAATTTTACAAATCTTTATTGAAGAAAATGGTGCTCCCGGATGCTCCAAATCTGCCCAAAATTGACAGAGTTTCCTCTTATCTGTTCGTTGACCTGCATAAAACAGCAAACAAACAATGACAAAAGATGGCCAAAAACACTTTGGAAGTGTCTTTGGTTATTAGTATGAAAACTCAAAATTTGATTAAGTAAAACTGGTGTAAAATTTGCAAAAGGAACCAAGAAGAGCAAGCTAAAAAATACTAGTCTCCTTAGGATCTTTGTTTGCTGTTTTAAAACAACAAACTAAAGGCACTCTAATTTCCAAATATGGAATTGAAAGATCTTTGAAATAAGTCAACTTTTAGCCTCTAAAAATTTCGAAGTAAATTACTTGCTAAAAAAGAGGCTTCTTGAACTAGATCTAGTTTAAGATGATAAAATTGAAAATGAAATCTATATCTAACTTTTAATTCACTTACTAACTTAGATAAGAAGGATTTTGAAATCTGATATATATCTAAGATAAAGTAAGTAATTAGTAACCCAAAAAATTTAAAGAGAATTTGAGAAAAGGGAGAAAGAATGCCAGACGAAAGCCAGCTTTGGGCTATGGGGTCTCTTTGATGTATTGAAGAGGGAATCCTTCCGATTAGATGAAATTGAAGGTGTTGGAAACTCAAGCTAGAGTCTTCCACTCCTCCAAATTAGAGATCCTGCAAACTTAAGACAATTCTTACAAGAAACTGTTAAAAGTAGATGCATCCACTTCCTACACATTCAATATAGAAAACATGAATTCGAGCAAGAATGACATGAAATCATAGATTAAATATGCTATAATAAGATCTAGTAATGCAAGCTAGCTCACTAATATCTTATTAAAAGATTAATAACAAATATAATTGCAAGAAAAGACGTTTACCATAATCTCAGCACATCCACAAAGAATAATGGCATCCACACATTAACACAAGACACCAAGATTGACCTCCACGGTCTTCAAGTTTTATTCCATAATAGCTCGAGAGCGAATTACAACAACATAACTTTACATTACCCAATCTGATTACAAAGAGAGACTAAGCTTGAATATATAGCAAAGGGGGAGGAGAGCAAAGAAGAGGAGGGCGCACCACTTGTAGTGGGGGGGCGCACCACTTGGAGAGGAAAGTGCAACCAAGTGTAAACAAAGGGCATCCACCTTTCAACTATCTCCAAAGAGTGACATGTGTGGGCAAGGGAGCAAAGGGGAGGGCTCCACCTCTTAAGAGGTGGGCACCCTCTTGAAGAATGCACCACCTCTCTCAAGAGGGCCACACCTCCCAAGAGAGGATCTTCACAACACATGCCAAATAAACCATAATTTACTCCTAACTCATCAATGAGTGCCACATTGCCTTATTCATCTTAAGTGGGGAAGAGTTAACTCAAAACATGTCCCCCACATGTTTCCCAGAAAATAGCCTTTGCTGATTTTTCCTGGCGAGGCATTGAGCAGTACGAGTGCAGTGAGTGACAGCCAGTCGTTTTGCCTGATCAAAAATCATAAGAATAGGTCCTACTAGAGGATCCCCAGCCCTAGCCCTTCTACTCGGGTTCTCGATCGTAAGACTGGAACAACTCAACAGGGTGCCTAGAAGCGAACACAATGTTTTATGTCTTTTTTGGGTTTTGTGAGTAAATATGACTTTTTAGTGATTAAAATCACTAATTTCACTCACCCAAGTGGGTACTAAGGTAATGTGGGTGCTCTAGGTCCAAAAATGAGCACTCCCAAGGTATAGGAAGACTCCTAGTACCACTTTTTTAATACAACTTTATTTTTTAATTAAAAATTCCCGTTTACGGAAAATTTTTAATTAACTGAAAAAATTAAAAGATCCTAAGGGGGAATTTTTCCATAAAACTTTAGGAGGATGCTTAGCATGGTAATATACATTAGACACTAGGCTTAAATCCATGCTAAGGCCTAACCGAGTATAGACTACAGCTTTGGAGAAATTGAGTAGAAAAACTCAGAAATTATAATTTGCCTTTAGACAACAAAATATAATTAACAAGTTAAAAAAAACGCTCCAGAGTAACAACTCATGCCTAAGTCTAAGGTGGCTAAGACCTTTTACAAAGTTCATCATGCAACATCTCTTATTACAATTTCCTGGAGGGTATGGAAAATGTGAAAAAGTTTGGTGTTATTGATCGGCTGAAATTTTGAATTCCGAATTTTGAATAAGGAATTGTTCAATCTTTGGCGGCTTGCTGGAAGTCCATCGTAGTGCAACTTGGTGGATAACAGGTCCCATTCAAAATTCAGTAGACTTAACGGTTTTTTTGGGATTTCAAGATTGGAAGGATTGCAATGTTTCCATTGGATTCTATCATGTATCAGGGTATGGAACCAACATTTATTCAAGAGCACCAAGACCTTTATGTACCTCGTTGTTGGTGGCATTGATTATTGAACTCTTCTGTCATGACCCTAGTAAAAATGTACCCTTCACTCAAGTATAAACTATTATGTTGAACTCTTCCATTTGTCATCGTGTCAGGTGACTTAGTGGTGTATGTGCACACCAACCTCCATCTTATTTACATGCAGAGAGAAGAATGGTTATTGAGAAAGATAAAGATGTGGGATGTGTTTCCTGATGATATGGGTTTGGACAACAGTGTTGAGTTGGCATTAGCCAACTTGGATCTTAATGAACCAGTGCTAGAGCTGGTCACTTTTTATGATGGTGATCTTCTCGAGGGGTCATCCTCCACACTGGTAGTTGCACATATTGCATTGGATATAGAGGAGGAGGAGGAGGAGGAGAGAGCACTGATAGTGATGCTAATCTTGAGGGTTATGACATGGAGGATTACTGACAATCATGACTCATGAGCTATGGGATTCTTCCATCTAGGGTTCTATTGTCTACCCTATGGCTATTTTATATTTCCATTGGTATTCCCACCTATAGTATCAGTGACACTGACTTAGTATCTATGTACATTGTAATACATTTTGATTTTGATGACTTAATGAGATTGAGAATGTTGCAACTTATGGTTCTAATTTCTTGTGTGTTTAGTGTTTTTCATTTGATCATCATTGATGTGTAATGTTCCCAAGCCAAGATGCCAACAACATTGTGTTTTCGATGAATTTTTAACTGTTTTCTGGTTGTGGCATTTCGTCAAACACTTTGTTGATTTGGTCTTTTAGGCTGCACTAAGGTTTATACCGATGATTGTTGTGTGTTTGCAACACTAATCGAATAGATGTAGAAATGGAACATACCTCAACAAGATGCAAGATCAACAATGTATGGAATAACCCAAAAATACCTCAGATTTGATATTATTCATAATAATGGTTGTCCTCATACAAAATGGGCAGATCTGGAATACATATAAGATAGTAGAGTATCTGGCCACGAAAATACAATATAGAAGAAGATCCAGGCTTCCAAAAGCCTCTCCAAGCTATAGACCAAAAACCTAGATGAACTAACTCATAACCCAGCTGAAATATGAAGACCTCCCTAGCACAATGTGCCCCTCACTGGCTAAATCAAACCAAGAATTCGACCTTCAAGAAATAAGCTACCAAATCCCCTAAGAAAGGTGCCAAACTGTACATCGGGCCAAAGGAAACCCCCTTGTAAAGTCTCAGATCGAATGATGGAGATATGACCCTCCAGATGGCTGAATCATCTATCTGCAGTGCGCCCTCCTGGCTATAGAAGACCAAGAATTCGACCTCTATGAAGATGGCCTTCAAACCCTCTAGAAAAGATCCCAAACTGTAGATCGGGCCACTAGAAACCCCCCGATAGAGTCTCGGGATGAATGATAGAGATCTGACCCTCCAAATGACTAGAACCTTAGTCTGTGGTGCGCCCTCCTCTCTTTGAACCTGTGCTGAGCTCCAATAAATAATACGATAGAGAAACCTCCTTCGGAAAAGGATAGAAAGGGCGCCCTAGGCCCTACAAAGAATACCCAGAAGTCTGTTTGCTCCAAATCCTCCTCCTAGGCATGGAACAAGCCCCTCTCCTCAAGACGGTGTGCCCTCCTGCTGAAAACACTCCTGAAGCTGCGCCCTAGCTCTCTCAGAACCTGTGGCTGATGTAGAACCCCTCTGAAGCTGAGTAGATTTGATGTAGAATGGTGAGGGAGGAATCTTTCACGTCCGTGGCCAAGCTTGGACTAGGTTGGGTGGGATCTTTCACCACCGAGCTGATCTCTAGGATTTGTTAAGTCAAAACTCTCAAAACCCCCTAGGCATGGGCTCACTAGCAAGAAGCCAGATATCAAAATGATAAACAACATGAATGAAAGAATAGAGGCCCTTGTCTCTCTTTTATCCTTCCTGCTCACCTTGTCTCTGTAAAGTGACTTTTACTTTATTAATTATTAATTAATTAATTAAATCACTTTAATTAATTAATTAGCCATTTTACCTCTGAAAAGTACCTTATCTCTCCTTGTGGCTTCTCTGGCCACTGAAAGTCACTTTTCATCTTCCTATCCTGTAGTGTTGTTCCTCCCGATTCCAATGAGCTATTACACTAAGAGGTTCCTCCAAGTATTATGCCCAATATGACCTCTTTAGTTAATTTAATTAACCTATAGCCCAAAATAACTCAAAATCATGGAAATCGTCGAAATGCAATGGAACCAAAGCCAAGCTGTGCGGAATGGATCATAATGATGAAATAAGATGAGCAATGCAAGCCGGACCCCAAAATACCCCTCAATAGTCCTTGTACTCGCTATAACCTCCATCTGGCTACTCTGGTCATCATAACACTCTGTAATATAATGATGTCCCAAAGTGGGGACATTACAGTCCTCCCTGCTAGAATATTGCTTGTCCTCAAGCAATAACTGAACCCATCCAAATATAATACCGTGGTCCCATGTCCACTTGTGGACATACAGTAGGCCCCATCCAAAGATGAACTATCACGCACTCCGCCCCCTGGGTCCCATTTCAGGATGTGAACTGCAATACCCTGTGAAGCATGATCCTGAATCATATCAACACCAGGATTCTCCTGCACATGACACATGGCCTTATGCTAGAATGAGTCCATCCTCCGAATCCATATCAAGACCAACACGGTCTCCATCAACTACACATGCTGCTGCCATAGTGAGGTACTGCAAGACCTCCATGAGACACCCTCAAGTGATGTGCTCTCCTCAACACTGAAGCTCAGTGGAAAGTGAAAGTAACTTTCCCCTGCAAGGGTCCACTTGCCTCTATCAGTTAGTGAAATGCTCAACCCTACAATCCCTGGGTCCCAAGCTAGTCTCTGCCAAAGATCACCACGTTGGCCCTGCACTACTCTGACCATGACTGTTTGCTCCTTGTATACATACTGGATCCCCCACTCTTGGATCCTCAAGCTGGAATACCTGTGGCAACTGGACCTGCTGTCCAGAAGTTGCATCTGTAAAAGAATCTCTGTGGAAGTAGTATCTACCCAACCATCTCCATGCTCGATCATGATGATCAAAAGGGAGAAATTGTCTCGCTCCATAGGACAAGCCCCTGCAAGCCCACTCAAAACCAACCCAAAGTGAAGTATGTGGCTCTCTGGCGCAACCTGGGTCACCATAAAGTGAAACAACCTACTAACGGAATGAACTCCCATATCCCATGGCAAACTTGGAAGTTTATCACTTCCAATTCCCGCTAACTGCTCCTGTGTCATATCGATCACTGTCGGAAGCCCTCCGTGTTCATCCTCATGAGAATCTGTATCTGTGTCGCCCTCTGAGATGTCTGCTATCCCCTGGCCTATGATGCTCACCATCATGCACAAAGTCTCAACTGTTTGCCTATGATGATCCACCCCTATCCTGCTGTATACCGTAAAACCACTCCTGTCAGGTGGTCTCGGCCTACCCACTCTCCATGTCCTTTGCCACTATCTATCTCTCCTCATGCTGTTGTTAATGATAAAAGTGTCGGGAAAGGCTAACAAAAACATCTGTGGCTGACTGTAGGACTGGAAGGTCTCATATGCTTTGGTCAATACCAAGGATTCAACCAAAAGCTCGTCCACTGATGCCCATGGTACATACTCGCCTGTAATCATCATTGAATTCCAATCATCATCACCCCTATGGCTGATGCTACTGTGAAGGTGATCCCCCAGTACTATGTGTTGCTGCAAAGGAGAGACATCTCCATGCTCTACTAAGTGTGTCTCCTCCCTGCAATCCAATACATCCATCTGAATCCCACTGCACATCTCAACATGTCTCTGTGAACTATCACTCAGCATTGTATGCTTCGGCATAATCATGTAATTTTCTGTATACTCCTGCCGCAACATGGATCCAAGATGTACTACTGGGTCAACCTCGACACGAAGGTCATCGAATCCTGGGACACAAATGGAAGTGTCCTCAAAACTGCCCCTGGCTCTGGAGTCCCCATGCGTATGTGAGTGCTCGACTGTCTCAAAGATCCTCGTGGAGGGTAGCTCATGCGCCTTCAGATCATAACTCTCCATACTCATCAGTGATCCTGGGTACTCCTCATGTTCCTCCATCAGTTGGTGATCCTTTGCCAAGCCACCAACATCCCCTAGCAATGTGACTGAAGGATATATCTGACTCTCCACTAAGATAGATGTAGTGGATCTCCGTCTAATCTCCTCAAGAAGCTCCTCTGACCCGGACTCTGATTCTTGAAGGGCTGTCTGTGTTCCTCTCAATAATCCTCGAGTGCGCTCCAACTCATGAGTGAGTCTATCCACCTCCAACTCTTGCTCCTTCAGGGCCCTGTGATATATCTCGCCAACCCCCACTAGATAGTCTCTGTCCATCAACAACTGCTGGTAGTCGGTCCTCATCACAGACACTCTCTCACAGAGAGTATGAAAGTCATCTATGGTGAATCCCCCATCTGAACTATCATGTGCCATCGATGCCCTCCAAAAACAATCTACCACCAATGCATGTGTGTCATCAATGCGCCTAGTGGCTGCCATGATCATGTCGTCACTGACTCTCAATTGTCTTGCCAAGTAGCGTGACTCTTGATCACAGTCATGCTGAGGTGCTACCTCATGCTCCTCACTACTAGTGTCAACATTGGAATCCCCAACAACACTCTCTGCAAAAGATAAAGCATTGAACTGATCCTTGTCCACTGTGCTACTAGGTCTTGTTGTATGCCACTGCACACCATCATCATCGACTAGCTCCCTCTGAATCACACTGTACCCTGTATGAACAACGGTATCCTCCTGTGCACTCACCCGACTACTATCATTTGCGCCTGGATCCCATACCGATGTGTCCAGACATGTGCTATGGTCATCTTGACCAATAAGGGGTACATCCTCATCACTGTAGGTTGGTCCTGGAAGTAAGTGTCACATCAAACTGTCAGTCTCTCCAACTTGATCAAACAATGGAGTCTCTAAAAGAACTGACTCGCTCTCCTCATACTGATATGTGTGTGTAAGGTCAACTGTCTGCACGTCGTGTCTCTCGTCTTGGATCTGTGGATCCATCTGTCCCTGGTGTGCATCCCTTACACACGACTCCTCTATCGTATCTTGAATGCCATTGATATCCTCATGTGTTGTGGCTATCAGGGGTGTTTGAAAAGATGACAAATGTGTCACAGTTATCATAGGAATCTCATCAAGTCTAGGTGCTAACACATGTGAATCCCCACTAGTGTCATCACTCTGCTGAAGTGTAAGGTCATCAACACTATGTGATATGGCTGCTGAAGTACAGGTGCTATCATCCTGTCCATCCAACTGTCCATCTAGTATGCAAGGGTCATTATCGTCTCAAGGCGTGCAAGAATCACTAGCCTCTGTGCAAGAGTCTCTAGCGTCATTGGATTGCTCCAAATAAGCATCTATCTCTGCATCCTCACACGCCTCATCATCACTGTCATAGTGCACCTCAATAATGTGTTTCTTACCTTTACCCCTACATCTATGATCTGGTTCCCAAGGCACTTTGCAACTGTAGCAAAGTTGCCTGCTCCTAAT
>JZKD02S2074782.1:20934-51027 GCA_000966675.3 Picea glauca
ATATACACACACACACACACACACACACACACACATATTGAGTTTTTGTGGACAGAATGATGTTTGCAAATAATCGTTGTGTGATGTATTTATTTTACATGTGATGTGTTTTATACGATTTATTTTCTTTATAAAAATTCATCTATGCACGAGATAACAATCCATAATATAATTTTCTAGTGAATCCGAAGTTGTATTAAGTCCTCTTGGTATGGGTCTGTATTCTGTAAACTCAAACATTCTTTCAAGATGACGAACTCGTAGGTAGAGATGAAAAAGCATAGGATTTTGAATGGCGTAGACCTGATTAAGCTGACAAACCACGAGTTGAAAGTCTAGGTTAATGATAATGCGAGATATACTTAGGGAGGAGGCGTCGGTTAAAAGTCCAATGACAGTGTGATATTTTTCTATGTTATTGGTTACTAATCTTAGGAAAACACCTCCTGAACTCACTAACTCATCATAGTGGTAAATGACCCAAGTTGCAGAAGCATTAGCTCCATTGGCATCGATTAGCGCCATTTGTATCATTTTCAAACTTGACAAAGATAGGAAAGGAAGATGTCATCTACGCATGCAATCACAAGACAAAGTATAAGCAGCTAAGAAAAAAATTGTTCATGCAAGAGAAAAACACACCAAAACTAAAGTACAATAGTGTACAAAGCACGCATGCTAGATGTTCTATGCATAGTACTTCTTAAGGTAAAGCCCGTTCCAGGGCTCACAAAGGGAGATTCTGTTGTAGTCAACTAGCTCATAGGCACCTCTATGTAATACATGTTTCACGATGTAAGGACCATGCCACAAAGGTTCTAACTTGCCTGTCCCTAACTTATCATGATCCTGGTCATAAATGAGGACTAGGTATCCTTCTGCAAAAGTACAACGGTGAACGGATTGTTCATATTGAATCTTCAATCACTTTTGATACGTCTCGTTAACGAGAGCCACATCACAACCTGTTTCATCCAACCTAGTCAGATATAAGAAATGTTATTCTTCAGCAGACTGTGAGGAAAGAGTTCTAATTTGAGTTTCAATGAGGTAATTTCACAGTCGATTGGTAATACAACTTCTATTCCATATACCAACTGGAAAGGAGTGAATCCAGTAGTGGTTTTCACTGAGGTGCAGTAAGCCCAGAGAGAGGAGAAAAATTGTAGATGTCAAGATGTCTTGTTTTCCCCTACCATACATTGGATCATGGTTTTAAGGACTTTGTTGATAGCTTCAACTTTCCCATTTGCTTGAGGGTAGTAAGGGGATGAGTTCTTATAGCGAAAACCCATCTTGGCATGTAATTCACTCATCATCTAGTTTTGGAAATGTGAACCGTGATTAGTGACAATGGCTTGTGGAACACCAAAGCAAGTGATGATGTGGTTGAAGATGAAAACAGTTGCAGTATGACCATCATTCATAAAAGTAGGCATAACCTCAGCCCATTTTGTGAAGTAATCAACGACAATGATGATATGACCGTGCCCCCCGACTGAGGTAGGATTACACTGCATAAAATCAATTCCCCATTTTGTAAAGGGGCAGATGGTGACAATATGATGCAACAGAGCGGGGTGGGTGCATTCCTTTTTATGAAAGACCTGGCAGGGTGGGAATTTTTGGATAACGTCGATATAGTCTTTGAAGATAGAGTACCAAAATTAATGAGCACATAAAATTTTCTGAGCTATAGCCATCCCAGAAAGGTGACCGCCACATGCTCCAAGGTGACAATCATTAAGGGCATGCTCATCCTCATCATGAGTTAAATAATGGTGTAGGATAGTGTCGATACTATGGATATATAAAGGGTCACCGATGATAAGGTAGCGTCTAGAATGGTGACGAATACGACGATGCTCTTCACGGGAGATATCGGGTTGAAAACATTGGGTTTGAAGATAAAGGAGGATATCTCCATACCAAGAATCAGACATGTTGATGAGGAACATAGTCTCATCAGGGAGAGAGTCTCTAGGCTCAGTGTCTTCATCAACATGGGGAAGGTCGCAGATAAGCTTCGCAAGCATCAAGGATTTTTTGGATTTGGACTTAACAAACTCAAGATCGAATTACTGAAGTATGATGATCCATTTGGAATATTTCCCCCCAAGGACTTGACGTGTCAAAATATGATACATGGGGTTAGAGTTTGCGATAACTGTGGTAGTGTGTAGCATGATGTAATGCCGAAATCTCTAGACAACAATGACGACTGCTAGAGACAAATACTTAACATGTGAATATCGGAGCTCAGGACTAGATAAACTCTTGCTAAGATAGTATATCACATGTTCATCACCATTAGATTCCTCTTGAACTAACACCATAGAAATAGTGGAATTAGAGGCTGCTAGGTAAAGGATATAGTCCCGCGTATAATTCAGAGGATGCAACAAAGGTGTATTGGTAAATGCATTCTTAAGAGCATAAAAAGATCATTGAGCAGTGTCATCACATATGAAAGGAGTGTCTTTCTGCAACAATCACATAAATTCTTTTGTGATTTCAACATAGTTACATATAAAATGACAAAGAAAGTTTTCTTTCCCCTGCAAACTTTGTAGTTGGGTCAGATTATTAGGTGAAAGTAAATAAAGGATAGCCTTAATCTTTAAGGGATCCAACCTGATCCCATCTTTGGAGACAACGAAATCGAAGATTCGACCTGATTCAACAACAAAGATGCACTTGTGTGGTTCAAACGAATACGATAGAACTAACATTGAAGAAAAATAACATGTAGATGACCAATATGGTCTGATCGACTGGATGAATGGGAAGGTAAATAGGCGAGGTAAGGTTCCGCAATATTTTTGGTATCGTGGAAAGAAAATGACATGACCTACTGGAAAGCAGCACCAACATGTTTGAGACCAAATGGTATTTTCTGACAGGCGAAATTTCCCCATGGGCAGATGAAGGTTTTCTTATGTTGATCAGCGGGTAGAATGTCAATCTGGTTGTACCCTGAGAATCCATCCATGAAAGAGAAAATCATGCTGCCAACACAATTATCAATGATTTGGTCGATGAAGGGTGTAGGGTAATTGCCTTTTTCACAATCCTTGTTAAGATCCCTATAATCAACGCATACATGAATGGTCCCTTGTTTTTTAGTGACTGAAACAATGTTAGAAACCCATTCTGTCAAGGGGACATGATAGATGAAACCAAATTTCAATAGTTTCTCAAATTCTGCCTTTATGGCTGTGGTTTTATTCGGATGAAATGGACGAAGTTTTTTTCAAATAGGTTTAAAACATGGGTAACTTTTAATTTCATGCACAACGATTGAAGGATCGATCCCTGACATTTCTTCGTAGCTCCAAGCGAAGACATCACAAAATTATTTGAATAAAGAGGTGTAAGAAACCACTTCCTCGGGAGAACAATTAGCATCGAGATTAATATTTTCCATGACACCTTCTTTGATTGAAATATCAATAACGACCGTAGAAGAGATGTTTCCTAAATTCCCCTCAGAAAGAGTATCCTGGTTAAGTATAGGAGATTGTGGAGAATCAACAACATTGGGGGGGGGGAATATAGAGTGTATATCTTCCTGAATTTCTTCGAGAGGTGGAAGAAAAGAGGATTGATGATGGTTGTCATCCCAAGGTACTCCGTCAATGCTAACCATTTCCATAATGGATTCATCTGAAGGAAAAATCTAGGAAATTTAGTCAAAAGTAGAAGACAAGGAATTCAACCAAGATGGCATCAAATAGGTGTTGGGTGCCAATATATGTCGGTCATCCATGGAGGGAGAGACAGATTGAATAGCATAATATGAAGCCTCGACTGAACTAGGTGGCATAACATCACCTGGTGCATCAAACTCTAAAGGACTAGGTACAATCAAGGATTAGATGATTCTAAAGACTGATAGGACATAGTCAAAATCATATTGATTGTGGCAATATGTTGTGTGGTAGGAGGAAGTGGCATAGGGAAGGTACCCATAAGAGTAGAGTCTTTCAACAGAACTACACCAACACTTTCCTATGTGATCTTGTGATCTCCCAAGAAAGGAATAATGTTGGTAGCGGGAGTGCGAGCATCGGGTGTACAATAATCTAACTGGTGGATAGTGACAATTTTTCCTTGATGAATGAATTGTACACATCGAAATACTGAGGAAGAAAAAATATCCATGGCATAAAACCAACTTCTTCCAAGTAACAAGTTGTAATCGAGGGGAGCATCGACTACCTAGACTTGTAATCGAGGGGGGCATTGAGTGAATCCAGCAGAAATTTTCACTGAGGTGCGGTAAGCCCAGAGAGCGGAGAAAAGTTGTAGCTTCTAAGATGTCTTGTTTTCCCCTAACATACGTTGGATCATGGTTTTAAAGACTTTGTTGATAGCTTCAACTTTCCCATTTGCTTGAGGATAGTAAGGGGATGAGTTCTCATGGCGAAAACCCAACTTGGCATGTAACTCACTCATCATCTTGTTTTGGAAATGTAAACCGTGATCAGTGACAATGGTTTGTGTAACACCAAAGCGAGTGATGATGTGGTTGAAGATGAAAAGAGTTCTAGTAATACCATCATTCAGAAAAGTAGGCATATCCTCAACCCATTTTGTGAAGTAATCAACGAAAATGATGATATGACCATGCCCCCCGATTGTGGTAGGCTTACACTGCATAAAATCAATGCCCCATTTTGCAAAGGGGCCGATGGAGACAATAGGATGCAGTGGAGTGGGGTGGGTGCATGAATTTTTATGAAAGACTAGGCAGGGTTGGAATTTTTTGACAGCCTTGATACAATCTTTGAAGATAGAGGGCCAAAAGTAACCGACACACAAAATTTTCTAAGTTGTAGCCATCCCAGAAAGGTGATCACCACATGCTGTAAGGTGACAGTCATTAAGGACATGCTCAACCTCATCATGAGTTAAAAAATGTCATAGGATAGTGTCGATACCATGGAGATATAAAGTGTCACCAATGATAAGGTAGCGTCTAGAATGGTGACGAATACAATGACGTTCTTCATGGGAGATATCAGGATGAAAATGCTGGGTTTCAAGATAAAGGAGGATAACTCCATACCAAGGATCAGACGTGTTGGTGAGGAACATAGTCTCATCGGGGAGAGAGTCTTTGGGATCAGTGTCTTCATCAACATGGGGAATGTCACGGATAAGCTCCGCAAACACCAAGGATTTTTTGGCTTTGGACTTAACAAAGTCAAGATCGAATTACTGAAGGATGATGATCCATTTGGAATATTTTCCCCCAAGGACTTGACATGTCAAAATATGATACATGGGGTTAGAGTTTGCGATAACCGTGGTAGTGCATAGCAAGATGTAATGGAAAAATCTATGGACAACAACGACGACTGCTAGAGATAAATTATCAACATGTGAATATCAGAGCTCGGGACCAAATAGACTCTTGCTTAGATAGTATATCACATGTTCATCATCGTTAGAGTCCTCTTGAACTAACACCATAGAAATAGTGGAAGTAGAGGATTCTAAGTAAAGGATATAGTCCCACTTATAATTTGGAGGATGTAACAGAGGTGTATTGGTCAATGCATGCTTAAGAGCATCAAAAGATCATTGAGCAATGTCATCCCATATGAAAGGAGTGTATTTTTGCAACAATCGCATAAATCCTTCTGTAATCTCAATGTAGTTACATATAAAATGATGAAGAAAGTTTTCTCTCCCCTGCAAACTTTGTAGTTGGGTTAGATTATTAGGCGGAGGTAAAGAAAGGATAGCCTTAATACTTAAAGGATCCACCCCGATCCCATCTTTGGAGACAATGAAATTGAGGAGTCAACCTGATTCGACAGCAAAGATGCACTTGTGTGGGTTCAAACGAATATGGTAGAACCAACATTGAAGAAAAATATCCCATAGATGACCAATATGGTTTGATCGACTAGATGAATGGGTAGGTAAATCAGCGAGGTAAGGTTCCACAATATGTTTGATATCGTGGAAAGCATATGACATGGCCTACTGGAAAGTAGCACCAGCATTTTTGAGACCAAATGGTAGTTTCCGATAGGTGAAATTTCCCCACAGGAAGATGAAGGTTGTGTTATGTTGATCAATGGGTAAAATGTCAATCTAATTGTACCCTGAGAATCCATCCATGAAAGAGAAAATCATGCTACTAGTGCAATTATCAATGATTTGGTTAATGAAGTGTGTAGGGTAATTGTCTTTTGGACAAGCCTTGTTAATATCCCTATAATCAACGTAGACACAAATGGTCCCTTCTTTTTTAGTGACCAGAACAATTTTAGAAACCCATTCTGTCAAGGGGACATGATAGATGAAACCATATTTCAATAGTTTCTCAACTTATGCCTTGATGGATGTGGTTTTCTGGGGATGAACTGGGTGGAGTTTTTGTTGAACAAGTTTAAAACCTAGGTAATTTTTAATTTCATGAACAATGATCGAAGGATCCATCCCTGGCATTTCTTCGTAGCTCCAAGCGAAGACATCGCAAAATTATTTGAATAAAGAAGTGTAAGAAACCACTTCCTTGGGCGAACAATTAACACCGATATTAATATTTTCCATGACACCTTCTTTGATCGAAATATCAATAACGACTGTAGAAGAGATGTTTCCTAAATTCCCCTCAGAAAGAGTATCTTGGGTAAGTATAGGAGATTGTGGAGAATCAACAACATCGGGGGGGGAGATAGAGTGTATATCTTCCTTAATTTCTTCGAGAGGTGGAAGAAAAGAGGATCGATGATGGTAGTCATCCCAAGGTACTTCGTCAATGCTAAGCATTTCCATAATGGATTCATCTGAAGGAAAAATATGGGAAATGTACTCAAAAGAAGAAGACAAGGAATTCAACCAAGATGGCCTTGAATAGGTGTTGGGTGCCAATATATGTTGGTCATCCATGGAGGGAGAGGCAGATTGAATAACATCATATGAAGCCTCATCCAGACTAAGTGGCATAGCGTCACCTAGTGCATCAAACTCTAAATTACTAGGTACAATCCAAGGATCAGATGATTCCAAAGACTGATAGGCCATAGTCGAAATCGTATTAATTGTGGAAATATGTTGTGTGGTAGGAAGAAGTTGCACAGGGAAGGTACCCATAAGAGTAGAGTCTTTCAACAGACCTACACCAACACTTTCATACGTGATCTTGTGATCTCCCAAGAAAGGAATATTGTTGGTAGAGGGAGTGCGAGCGTCAGGTATACAATAATCTAACTGGTCTATAGTGACAATTTTTTCTTGAGGAGGGAAGTGTGCACATCGAAATACTGAGGAAGTGACAACATTCATGGAATACAACCAAATTCTTCCAAGTAACAAGTTGTAATAGAGGGGAGCATCGACTACCTCAAATTCAACAAAAATGGTTTTGTCGCCCAACTGAATGGCTAAGGACTGCAAGAGTCCATGAGGATGGAAACCTCGCCCATCGAATTCTTTTAACATCATAAGGGATTGGTTAAGTGCATGTGATTTTAAACCTTTCCAAAAAGATAACGACATGACACAAGTAGAAGCTCCCTCATCCAATATAGTGCGGTGAATCTGTTGATTGTGAACAACAACATCAATCTGAAAAGCGAGTTGGTGAGAAAGTCATGATTTGAAATGGTCTAGGTTAAACGTGATATTATTGGATGACTCAGGATCAATAGCACCAATGGAATCCAATATCCTTCTACGTTTACTTGGGCAGTGCTGTAGAACTTCCAGTGTAGACATAGCACATGGTACTTGAGCCAAATATTCAACAATGTTGTATTTTTGGGCAGGACACGAACTAGGATTAAAAGTAGATTTACATATGGTGCTTTTGGGAGGGCATAATATAGTGTTGAAAGTAGGTTTATCTATCTAGAGTGACCCAAACGGAGGACTCACAGATGGATTACTAACGAAAGTAGGAGATGGATTCGGTAAAGAACCATTAGTGACCTTTTTTGTTAGGTTTAGCTGGTGTGTCATATGTCGTAGGGTGAGTGGTTAAGTCAATCCCATTGAACATATAAATATGGGAACTCGTCGAGGCTTCATCATTAGGAGGATGACTAGAAATTCCCCCTGTGGAGGGGGTTTGAGCAACCATAGATTGTTGCTGAGGAAAAAGCTGGGTTAACATGGCAGGTTGGGAATTCCCTCTGAAGATTTTTGCCACTTCATCGTGATGTGGACAGTCTTGGGTGTAGTGATTGTCACCACAAATGAGACATGGGAATTTTGGCTTCCGCTGTGGTTTCTTTTCGGTAGCTGTTACCCATGATTTTGGTTATCATGATGATGTATTAATGATGGTGTACTCAAGCTCTTCATAAGAACTTTCTCCTGAGAAAAGTTACTTTCTTCTATTTCTAGAAATATTATTTTTGAAGGAGGTTCGCAGGCTACCTTAAGCTAGGGTGAGAGAATTTTCCACTGTGTTGAACTGCTAGGGTGCGAACTCTTTCTAAAGCAAGGAAAAAGATGAATTCTTGAAGTTTCTAGAAGGGAATCTTCTAGAAGGATGAGATGGCATTCGAATGGTTATCCTAGTACTGGATTCCCTGATATTTTGGAATCATTCTTATCCAAGTAACTAATTCATTCTCTCCTATAAATTGAGGGAATTCTCATGGAAAAGGTTAAGAAAACAAGGCTAAGCAAGATTCATTGGAGAATTAGTGAAAGAATTGTATGAAGGATTGAAACTACAACAGCTTGGAAACACCAACAAGGATATCATAAAGGTTTTGATCTTCTTCATGCAAGTGAGAAAGTGTGTGTGTCAAAGCCAAGGGCCATCGAAAGGAAGTTTGCGACATCAAGGCTCAGGTTGTAATCTTTACTTTCCATTAATATGATACAATAATATGTCCCTTTCCCATAAAGCTATTTCCACTTTATTGTATAACTCCTTGATCATATACATAGATTGATTGTTGAATAGATTATGCTTTCTTCACTTTGGTTGGTTTGTGTTGTCTTGGTCTTGGCTGCACAAGAGCATTGGAGCGAAGTGGGAGCAAAAAAGACCATAGGAAGCGATTATAAGGTATGTTCTTAGTTCTTGCCTCCTATTTAATTCAATGGTCAAAATCTAGGAAAAGAGTCATATTCTATCTTGCTTTGTTCTAGATCCAGGTGGATCTAGGGAGATCGGTTTGTGTCCGCACTTACGAACTTATCCAATAACAAAATAAGTTCGCACTGTGTTGAACTGCTAAGGTGCGAACTCTTTATAAATCAAGGAAAAAGATGAATTATAGAAGTTTCTAGAAGATAATCTTCTAGAAGGATGAGATGGCATTCGAATGGTTATCCTAGTACTGGATTCCCTGATATTTTGGGATCATTCTTATCCAAGTAACTAATTCATTCTCTCCTATAAATTGAGGGAATTCTCATGGAAAAGGTTAAGCAAACAAGGCTAAGCAAGATTCATTGGAGAATTAGTGAAAGAATTGTATGAAGGATTGAAACTATAGCAGCTTGGAAACACCAACAAGGATATCATAAAGGTTTTGATCTTCTTGATGCAAGTGAGAAAGTGTGTGTGTCAGAGCCAAGGGCCATCGAAAGGAAGTTTGCGAAATCAAGGCTCGGGTTGTAATCTTTACTTTCCATTAATATGATACAGTAATATGTCCCTTTCCCATAAAGCTATTTCCACTTTATTGTATAACTCCTTGATCATATACATAGATTGATTGTTGAATAGATTGTGCTTTCTTCACTTTGGTTGGTTTGTGTTGTCTTGGTCTTGGCTGCACAAGCAAACTGGAGCGAAGTGGGAGAAACAAAGACCATAGGAAGTGATTATAAAGTATGTTCTTAGTTCTTGCCTCCTATTTAATTCAATGGTCGAAATCTAGGAAAAGAGTCATATTGTATCTTGCTTTGTTCTAGATCTAGGTGGATCTAGGGAGATCGGTTTGTGTCCGCACTTACGTATTTATCCAATAACAAAATTGGCGACTCCACTGGGGAGAAATCCCATTTTCTTTGTGGTTTTTTGTGTTTTTCTGTGGCCATTTTCTCTGGTTTCACTTTTTTCCTATTCTATCAATCTCTGAGTCTTTAGGATATCTTGATAGACGTTCTGGGTCCAGAAGCTTTTATCATTTTTGCTTCAATTTTCAAATTTTTGATTATGTTCAGGAATTCTCGCACTGCACTTCATTGCATCCTACGAGAATTGGTAAGGTTCACACCCTGCCTATAGGTTTCAGTGCGAGGTTCTCACACCCTTCTCAAGGGTCACCTGCGACAATCAATGATTCTCTCACTATGTAACATTGCCTGCTTGCGAACACGATTTTTCAAAATTTTGAATTTAAGTTTTGGTCTTTCTAACTGCCCAAATCAGTTGGATTACCTCTTATGAGTTTCTTGGACCATTGATTGATATATTTCTTTCTTTAGTTTGCATGCGTCAACAGTCTTAGGATTTCAAGGTTTTTCTTGTCCTTGGTGTCTTAATTTTCGTTTCTTGACTCTTCTTGGAAAAACCATTCTCTCTGACTTCAGATTCTGAGTGTGTTTGATTAGTTGGGAACCAGTGATTGGTTGAAAGTTGAGTACTTGGTTCTTCTCATTTGCTTCTTGGTTTATAAGATCATTTTCTTTTGCATTTGAAAAGGCTCTTTTTGGTTTGCTCTTTATTTTTGCTTTCATTGAAAGAGTTGATTGGGTTTTTCATTGCTTGTTCATTTGGTTTTTGATTTTATGTACTCTCACTGTCATAGTGTGGGTCCTTTTTGAAAAGTGAACAAAATTTTTTTTCTTTCAAAACATTCTTTTCTTTTTAGAAAACTTGGAAAATCAAATTATTGAGTTTGTTGAAATATTTGAAAAAGACACATAGAGAATTGTCATTTGATAAGTGATTGTTTATATTTGCATCTTAAAGGAAATTTTGCATTGTAGTTCAGGGTTGATCTGGAAAACTTTCTCTCTCTCTCTCTCTCCCATACATAGGATTCATTGAATGGAAAGTGATACATTTCATTCTCATCCTTGCATTATTTGGGTCAGAGTCATACAACATAAGTTTCATTCCCATTACCTTTGAGTAAACAACATCTCTTAAGAACATTGCGTAATCATAAAATTTATTTAGTAACTCTTTTCTAGGGCTCTATTACACCAACATTTAGCTAGGCTAGTGCTTTGGAGTAGGAAGAGAGATACACTCTCCAAAAGCACAAAACACACAATAGCATCTTGTGTTAGGGAGTGTTTAAATCCATTTTGCAACATCTTGTCCTGGGAAGCCCTTCTCACACAAGGGTCAAACACTAGGTCACATTGATATTGGCAGAGTTACTCACCTTGCTTTGTTGATATCAGTGTAGAGATTTCACGTATTACAGGTATCACTCAGAGGTATCCCACAATGATGAGTGAAATCCTTTTGAGTTGATTGCGGGCTAGATACCCTGCCCTTGCATGTGGATCAGACTGTCGACTATTCCCCTGGGATTTATTGTTGTTGGTGGTGACCTTAGTGGCCTATCTTTATAGGTTCTTACCCAAGGTGATTGTGGAGGGGAAAGTCTTTACGGTACCTGGAATTGACGTTGACCAAACTCACTCAAGCTCCTTGGAGGGTATACCCACGATTATGTGTGGGAGCTTGCACCAGGGTGTAAGTCCATTAAGCAGGTCGTCGGCGTAACTTTTCCACCATAGCCCCGCCCCTTCTCGTCTCATTGTTGCGATGTTGGATTTCATCACCAACTAGTGGCTTCGAAATTAGAAGGTTTTGTTTGTTTGGTGATTGCTTCCTAGATTTTGTTTACTAGCACATGTTGTTTGTTTCTCAAAGTTGACCATAGGATTTTCTTCGCGAAGTTTGTCACTCGTTTACAGTAGCTCCTCCACGGCATTCCCGTAGAATGCAAGGTTTATCTCCAGAGCATCTGGACGATTCTCAACCCTTGCCTACAACTACACCTGAGGAATCTCCTGGGCAGAGTGAAGCCACATTCGTTACCACACCACAAGTGGAACAAACTGACTCTCTAGAACGTTTTCGAATTACAAATACTCGAGAGGATTTTCGACTTCCCAGTGATTCTTAGTGCCATTTTAGATGATTGAATTCTTCTAGAGACTTAGTTGTTGCATCTTATGGATCACCCGTAGGGCCTTTTCCCGGGGTAGAGGGTCAAGATCCTTTTTGGTCTGCAGGTGATTTTCGAAGGGCCCTTTTTGGTCCTGGTTCGCCTGTGGTCTCCGAAATCAACCCTTCGGTGTTTTCTGAGACAGAGACACCGTTGAATACCACTTATCACTTTACTCTCCCTGTTGAGATGGCCCATCTCACAAATACTACAAGTGTCCCAACAGGATTCACTACCACTGGTCTTGCTCTTATAAACACACAGCGAACGCCCGAGGTCACTCCGACCCTACCACCTGGATACCATGCATTGAATGCTTTGTTGAATGCTTATGTTCCAACACCTCCGCAAACCTCATATGGTACTCCTGGTGGTCCTGGGCACCCTATTCCCAGTTTTATTCCAACACTCCCTCAATTTCCTTCTGGTAATCCTCATCCTAGTGGCACTATACCGTCCATTACACCAAACTTGCAGACTCCCGTTGGTGGAAAAGGTGGTACAATTCCACTTCCTCTTACCAGACACTTTCCAAATACTACACAACCTTCGATTGCGACACAACATCCGGTCAGAACTCTGCCTACGATAGGGGGACCAACCCCACCTTTTGGACAAAATATACCTCCTTCTTTGGCCCAGTATTGGAATCAGATGATACAAAATCTTCCTCAAATGACTGGGGGGCAACAACCTGTCCCTACTATAGGCCAACCATATCCAGGTATACCCAATCCTATTTGGGGTACGAATGTTCAAACTCATGTCCACACTCAAGGTTACAATTCCTCGAGTTACTATCCTTTACAACCACCACTGAATCTGCCTGGGTCTTCTCATAATGTGCAGACTACTTATGGTCCTACTAGTTTGCCTACAAGACTTCCTCCCCAAAGCCACTAGTACCCATAGGTGAATCGAAAGTTACCTTTTCTTGCTACTTTGGATTTTCCAGATTTGTCTAGGATTTTAATTGATCCTATTCGTCACTCTCCCCAATGGCATACTATGCCAGCCAAGCTTCCTTCGGACATTCCTAAATTTGACGGTAAAGTGGGAGAGGACCTGAACAATCACGTTATGACTTTTCACCTATGGTGTTTATCCAACTCATTGATGGATGAATCTATTCGTTTACATCTTTTTCAATGAACCCTTACTGGTTTTGCTGTGAAGTGGTATATTGAATTGCCCCGAGGTTTCTTCTCTGAATTCAATACCCTAGCTATGGATTTCCTTACACATTACCAGTTACCGATCCGTTACATTACCGGGACTGAGATTTTGACTTCCTTCAAACAGACTAAAGGCACTCATATATATGATCACATCCATGAGTAGCGAAGGAGATGACGTCTCATTAAACTTGAGCTCCCTGATCAGTTACTAGCAGAATGGTTTACAAAATCATTTGTGAACAAAATAGGTAAGGACATTTCCATGGGTGGCATTGTCACGGAAGAGCAGGCTATCTATCGTGCTCAGTATCTTGACCTCGTTTATTCACAAATGAGAACACTTTATGATTTTCTACCTGAGTTACCTCGTCCTGGTACTTCTAGCACTTCAACTACTCCAGTTGCCTCACATGCAGCTGACGGTGTGATTGGTACTGCCCAAGCCCAATCACATTCTGTTTCAAGCACAAACCCTAAATCTTCTTCTTCTAATGTTCAAAATGCTCCGTCTCCTGCCACTCCCACCGGCAAAACTTCTGAGGTAAACATTGTTCAATCTACCCCAGCCGGTAAAAACAAATCTAAAAAGGGGAGAGGTAAGAATAAGGAGGGTAAAAATAATTATCAAACAGAGCAAACTAAAACTATGCTTGTTGAGGACTGGGATAAGCGAAACCCTGATATCCTTTCCTTATCTGTGTTGATGATCACTACACGAAGGATTGTCCACGACCTGCCAAGGTTACTAAGTTCCTTCAAGGAGCCCCGAAACCATCTACTCTGGCTGTCTTGTCCCAACCCTTCCTGTCCCAACAAAAGGCTCAGTTGGTCATTCACGACCAACCCTCTTCTTCTACAACATCATATGTTTTGATGTGTACTGGTGATTCTAAGCAGAACAATGTTTCCCTCATGACTAGAGGCAAATATTATTCTCCATCTAAGGAGAAGGTTGACGATTTACCTCCTACTTTGGTACAACCCTCTCCAGCGACTCCACCTACCAACGGTCCTCTTCATCTTGAACGACCGAGCCTCAACATAGTTCTGTGACCCCCCCCTAAGGGTGTCATTAGGAAATCAACTTTCAATCCTCATGCTTGTGCGGCCCAGAACTACAACATTGTTGAAGATCTGGCCCAAGCACCTTCAGAAATGTCAGCCCTTGAAGTCCTTCAGTCTTGTCCTGCACAACGAAAGGCACTGTTGAAAGCTATAGGTGGAATTGACCCAACAGATTCAAATTTAATAGTCTTTGACTTGGAAGATCACATTCCAAAGTTACCCCCTCAACTCATGTTTCAAATCCAAGTTGTTGTCTCTGACAAGAACATCTGTTGAACTGTTATCAACGAGGGTGCCTTGACGTGTGTTATGTCTCTTGCTTGTTGGAAAGACATTGGCTCTACTCCTTTGAATGAATCCCAGAAAACTCTTAAAGCCTTCAATGGCTCTGGTTTTAAGCCTTATGGTGTTTGCCCTTCGTTTCCTATCACATCAGAATGTAAAATGGTCCAAGTTGAAGTGGAAGTCTTTGATACTCCCCTTGATTATAATCTTCTTCTTGGCCGCAACTGGATCGATTCCATGCGCGCTATTGTGTCAACAATTTTTTGTGTAGTATGCTTCCCTCATAAAGGAAAGGTTTTTACCATTGACCAACTTGCCTTCTTCAATTCCGATACTCATACTAGCAACGTACTGTTTATTTCTAAAACCCCACCAGGTTATGAGAATGTCGGTGTAGGCCTTTTAAAAGACTCCTCGTTAATGGGTAATTTTCCCATTCCTCCGCCCAATGTTCCACGCCTGTCTGTTGCTTCTATCAATATGATTTCCACCGTGCCTCAAGAACTTCCTGTGTCTTCCGACCCTTGGATAGTCCCTGATCCTGGAGATCATTTTTGTTTCAGCAACAAAATGCCGTTAAGTCCGGTTGAATTCGCCTATCAGACCATTCAGTTGGAAACACCTTCTACCCCCTCTCTTGATGAGTTGTTTCCTGATCCTTTTCATGTTATTTTTCCCACTGATGAGATGATCATGTCCATCAGGGAAGACACCCCTTGGGACGATCGGCATCATCGTTCCATACTCTTTTTGGAACAACACACTCTTGAGAACTACCAATGGATTTCAACTCTGTCAACCGTTGTTGTCATCTCGACCGTTCTCGGATATCCACATGATGTGTTTGCCGAAGAGAACTTAAGTAATATCTCGCCCACGATTCCCATTGACATATCCATTAAACCTGAGATTGTTGAAAATGCCCATATTGGAGCTTCGTGTTCTTCGGACGAAATCGTCACCTACACTTCTCTGTTTAAAGAATTTTGTGATATCTTCACCTGGAGTTATGAAGAGATGCCAGGTATCGACCCTACCATTTTTGTACATGAGATAAAGACATACCCTGGCACTAAACCCGCCAGGAAACGCCTTCGTCCAGTTCACCCCCGTAAAGTGGCTGCTATCAAGCTTGAAGTTGAAAAACTTTTGAAAGCCAGCTTTATTTATTCGGTGGCTCTTACAGAATGGGTTTCCAATCCTGTTCTGATTGATAAGAAAGGTGGCAGTATTTGTGTATGTGTTGATTATAGGGATATTAACAAAACTTGTCCCAAGGACAACTTTCCTACCCCTTTTGTCGACCAGATTGTCGATGACTGTGTCGGAAGTGAAATATTCTCCCTCATGGATGGTTTCTCTCGCTATAATCAAATTAATATTACTCCCGAGGACCAACACAAAACTGCCTTTATTTGTCCTTGGGGTACTTTTGCCTATAGGAAACTCCCTTTCGGACTTAAGAATGCGGGCGCCACTTTTCAACGCGCTATGTCTTATGATTTTCATGATATAAAGCATATCGTTCAACCCTATTTGGACGATTTACCAGCTCATTCTATGCGCAGAGTCGATCACCCTACCCACCTCCGAGCCATTTTCGTTCGATGTCGGTTCTATCATATACGTTTAAATCCCCACAAGTGTGTTTTTTGCGTAGAATCTGGCCATCTTCTAGGTTTTATCGTTTCGCGTCAAGGGATCCGTGTGTATCCTATTAAGGTTGAGGCAATCCTTAATCTCCCTCCTCCTTCTACACTGCGCCAGTTGCAAAGTTTGCAGGGGAAAGAAAACTTTCTTCGTCGTTTTATCCCTAATTACGCCGAGATCACTCGTGGTTTTACGTGGCTACTAAAGAAAGATTCTGAGTTTGTCTGGGATACCATTGCCAACAATGCTTTTGAAGCTTTGAAGTTGTCCCTAACACGAGCTCCGCTTCTCTTTCCTCCCGATTACAGTCGCGATTATTTCCTTTATCTTGTTGCCTCAGAGTACACTATTGGCATGGTTCTCGTCCAAGAGGATGATGTGCATGACGAACATGTTGTTTACTACTTGAGTCGAAGTCTCACACCAACTGAAATCAAGTATCAACATGTTGAGAAACTAGCCTTGGCTACTGTTCAAGCCATCCAATGCTTCTGGAATTATATCCTCTCACGCAAGACTACGATGATTTCCCATTTCAACCCTACGCAACATATTTTAACACCTCAATTGGTAGGGGGAAAATACTCCAAATGGATTGTCATACTCCAGGAGTTTGACTTGGAATTTGATCGCGCCAAGTCCAAGAAATCCTTAGTTTTTGCTGAGTTGATATGCGATTTTCCTCACTCTGCAATAGAAAATGTAGCGGTAGATTTATTACCCGATGAATCTCTTTTCCTTATTAGCACTGATGATATTTGGTATGGGGATATCATTATATATCTCCAAACCCAGACTTTCCAGTCTTCTTTGTCTAGTAATGAATGACATCGCATATGCTATCAAGCTCATCAATACATTATCCTCGGAGATACTCTTTACCGTCAGGGAATTGACTCAGTTTTTCGACATTGTTTGAAGTTTGACGAAGCCGAGAAATATCTGAATGATTGCCATTCTAGAGCATGTGGTGGTCATATGTCTGGGTATGCTATTGCCCAAAAGATCTTACACGCTGGGTATTTTTGGCCTTCTTTGTTCAACGACTGCATTACTGTCGTTCAGAAATGCCATGCCTGTGAGACCTACAATCAAAAAATTCAGTCACATCCTACTCCTCTTCATCCTGTGGTCTCAGTTGGTCCTTTTGCGAAATGGGACATCGATTTCATGACATGTCATCCTCACTCGGCCGGGGGGCATAGTTACATCATTGTAGCCGTTGATTATTTTATGAAATGGGCCGAGGTGATGCCGACATTCGACAATACTGGAAAGACTACAACCTTGTTTCTTTTTAACCATGTCATAGCTCATTTTGGTGTTCCCTAAGCTATCGTCACTGATCACTGTAGTCACTTTAGGAATTTTATGATGTCTGAACTTACAGAAAGTTTGGGTCTTTGTCATGATAACTCAATTCCCTATTATCCACAAGCTAATGGCCAGGTCGAAGCGATCAAGAAAGTTCTCATAACTATGCTTCGACGGATGATAGGAATTCATAAAACAAGTTGGCACACAATGTTGTTTTCGGCATTGTGGGCATATCAGACATCTGTTAAAACTGCTACTGGGTTTACGCCCTTTTGGTTAGTCTATGGTGTGGAATCCATTCTTCTTATAGAATGTGAGATACCCTCTCTGAAGCTAGCTGTCAAACTCCTACCCAACACTTTTGTTGAAGAAGAACGTCTATTGTATATAATGCGATTAGACATAACTCGACGTGATGCCACCCTAGTAATAGAAGCCCAGAAGAAACGTGTCAAGGCCCAATATGACAAGCATGTCAAGCCTCGCGTTTTTTTTGAAGGTGATCTTGTTATGCTTTATGAACAGGATCGAGATGTGTTAGGAGATGGGAAATTCAAACCCATGTGGTGAGGTCCATATATTGTTCGCCGAGTTTTGGAAAAGGTAGCATATGAGTTGGTCGATTACGATGGTATCCCTTTGAGTGAACTCAGGAATGGGTTGTACTTGAAGAAGTACTATGCATAAATCATCTGTGCACAAGTACTTGTATTTTAATGTATCATACTTTGTGTGTGCTACTATAGTTTGCTTTGGTCGTTATCTCATCTCTTCCCTTATGTGATGTTGTGTTTGATTTCCAGATGTTGGAGTCTTCGCTACCCTATATTGGCTTCGCTGATGGTTCTAGCCGTAGTACTCGGAACCTAGCTTCCGCTACGTGGGCAATATATGCCCCAACAAATGAACTTGTATCTTTACGAGGTGTGTGCCTCGGTCATGCAACCAACAACATTGCAGAGTATAGCGTCGTCATTAAGTTATTGGTTGATGCTATCTCCCTCAAAATTCATCATTTGGTTGTGCAAATTGATTTGCAGTTGATAGTACTACAGTTAAGTAATGTATACTCTATTCAAAGTCCTACTTTGTTACCGGTGTATTTGCGAATTCGCCTCTTGGAACATTATTTTGATTACATTGAATATCAACATATTCCTAGATGTCTAAATACATTAACAAATGCATTGGCTAATTATGTATTAGACAGACATTTGAATCATTTATAAGTCAAACACCACAAAATTGACACAATATAAAGTAAGCCAGTATAATCCATCTGTATATATAACGATCAAAAGAGTTTTTTACAAAAAGTTTGTCCGAAGACCAAAATATCAAAATTTGAAGCTCATAGCTTCTACAAAGTGACATCATGGATGACGTTCACGATAACACACAAATTCTCTAGCAACTCTACGGAGCAATCAACTCATATATGTTGATACCCCTACAGTGTGACACCGATTGCATCATGGAACCTCTTCCAGAGTCATATCTGGAATGTCTGCTGTTAGACCCTCTAAATTCTGTTCCACCACCTGATAATCCTCAGCATACTGTGGTGTTGTTGCTGCTACCTCTCCTCGCCTCTTTATAGGAGACGTGCCAGGAGGTCTATATGGTCCAACATCTATGTTATCAACAAAATTTTTTGTGTTAGTCCTTGGATGAACATATAAAACAAAAACATTTCAATATGACAAAATTCAAAAACATTTAAAAAGAGAAAATGTGTGTACTTCTTACCAAGGTCACCCCACTGAGCATCCTCAGGTAATACCAAATCCATATCTCCTCGAAAATCTATCCCAGCATAAGCGTAGTCATTAACCATCAACATCTGTGGTTGAAGCCAATCGAAGAAAGTATCATCATATCTGATGATCGGTCCTGCTACGTGCCGGGCTATGAGCCGACACCATCTCAGCATACATGGATCCCTAGGAGATATTAAATTCCACTCCACCTGTAGCCTCAGTAATGGGACCCTCTCAAGGAAGAAGGATACCAGCAAAGATCCATACCCAAATTGCTTCAGGTCACCCCGCCTACATTTGGTCAATTGTTTTTTTTATACTGCGCAGCACAACATCAGCCCAGTTGAATACTCGAGGCTCAGTACACTCAATAGCGTACTAGAAGTAGCTCTGTAATTCCATATGAGGAGCAGAACTCCCATCCATCCGAGCTATAGCGAAAAGGATAGTCCCGAGGGTCAAGTCTCGTACACCCCAGATAGCCACTTTTCCTTTCTTTCTCTCAGCCTCGGGTACACAGTGTAGATTGCAGTACTCACTCATCTTTAGCCTGCCACCTCTACTACCTGTTAGGCTCACATAGTACCCTCGTCGGGAAAATACGGTCAAAAATTAAATGTTCTCAATGTCTAAGGACAATGTGTGGACTCCCACACGAAACACCTGCTGATCTGGGTCCCACAGGTACTCTAGTAGTCTGACTTGGACCCTCATGCCCGGGATGCGAAAGTATTTCAAGAGCCCACAATCTCTCAATGCAGCTATGGTAGGAGGATGATTCTCGACCATTGCATTATCCTCTTCATGTTCCCTTTCACGCCACTCAAGCACCATGTTTATGGCCAATTATCTGCATAAGGAACATAAAAAGAGGATTAATAACTTTTTTCATGATTTGGATCTTTTTCTTTGGCTAAAAATTTTAATTTTTTTTTGGGCTTTTCTGTTCTCGCAGGTGCCCCATTTGCACAGTGCAAGAAACTTGCAGGTGGTTTAAGGCTCACCTGTGAGAATGCATCATTTTCGCAGGCCCCGTATGGCTTGCCTGCGAGAATGCCAATGCGCATGTAGGGCTTGAAAAAATAAGTTAAAACTAAACATTTAACAAATGAAATCACAAAATTCAACCATGAAGATGTCAAGGATGAAGAGCTTACCTTAATGACATAGACGACTCGTTGAATGGTCTCTCGTAGCTCCCACAAATTGATGCCAAACTCGGAGGGAAAAAGAGGGGTTTTGGAGCTCAATAGTGGAAATGTAAAATGATATGGTAAAAAAGAGTATTTACTCATTTTATTTACTTTTACTATGTCATTTTGGGTTTTTTATGGTTATTTATCGATTAAACCTAATTCCTAATATCATGTTGAGTGTAATGACTTGCAGGCATGATGACATTGATAAGTAAATACAAGGATATGGACATATTTTTCTTCGTTATGGCATGTTTTGATTGCTTTTATGATTTTTAAATAAAACCTCGAGCGTCGTTTTTGTTCGTTATTGTGCTCGTAAATACATGAGAACGTGGTCAAGCATACTTTTATCACTTTTTCGGGCTCAACAAGGTTATACGAAAAAGGAACCCTCCTAGAGTCCTCTTTAAGCTCTTTTCAGACTCTCTAAACATGAAAAGATCGCCGAGCGATCTTGCTATTTTCACGCTCGATAAAGTATTTTAAATACGCATCTGGTGAGCGATAATTTATCTCTTTTTCGGTCTCATCCAAACTATTTTACGAAAAATGAACTGAGAGAGTTCTCTTTTAAGTGTTTTTCCAAACTCTATAATCTTGAAAAACCTTCGAGTTTTCTATCTCTGGACTTGTTAAACAAACATTGACAGACCCGTGATGGGACTGAACCACTCCTTCTTAGGGTTCGTTAAACATACTCTGGGGGACTCGTCCGAAGGATGAGCTTACATCAACAAGCATATGTTATCCTCCTCAAGCTTTCATAAAAATAAAGAGGTACTCGCCATAAATGGTGGGGGAAAATTTGGGAAACGGATATGTTTTCATCTTCGTATTGATTGGCAGTAAGTGTCGCTCTTGAACATGACACCCCCTATTCATCATTTGAAGCCGGTTTGGGAAATCCATTTGTCTCTCATTCGATTGATTAAAAGGTCATTCCCTGTGTCGTATTTGAGTCAATGCTGCCAAATCATTGGTCATGTCGTTCATATGTTCAAGAGAAGTCCATTTGAAACCTATATTGAGTCAGCCATCTGCAGTTATCCATTCTCTCTGTGTTGGCCTTCCCTGTGTCCAGTCCAATTCACATCATACTTTGTTTCACCTTCAAAATATGTTACTCATTTATTGTCATAGATGGGGGATACATCAAGGCCCTCCTGTGACGAGTTTTGTTTCGTCGACTTTAGCTCATTATCCAGAATCAAGACTTAGAAATTATTTGGTACCTTGGAGCTTGCGTGCCTCAATGGCAGGTTTGCTCGGTTTCGACAATGGGTTTACATCATTGACCCTTGATCAAAAGATTCCTTCAGATGTTCGACTTCAACTCATTTATTCACACTCTATGGATTGTAATATGGTACCTTGGGAGTCATTGACATCAATGGTGATTTCCCTCGCGCTTGTTAATGGTTACATCAATGACTGGTAATCAAGTGGTTTTTGCCATGTTCGACTTCAACACATGTAATCACATGGTTAGATTCGTACTTTGGGCAACGAGATTGAAGACCCTAGATATCATCTTTGTAATCCAGGTTGCGATGGAGTATGTATACTTTGTGACACATAGATCCACTGTGTATGTCTCGTGGCTATGTTGTCTTGATTTGAAATTTCTCGCATAGATCCACAGTGTATTCCGGTGGCTATGCTATATTTTGACTACATGGATCCACAGTGTATGATTGGTGGCCATGACCCATGTCTATAATGTCATCAGTTTATGATTTGAGTATGGGAATGCCTACCTCATAATTGATATATATATGATATTCCACAGATGCTTGGTTGTTAGCAGGTTTCCAATTAGATGTGCTCCTAGTTCTCGACACACACATGTAGCTTACAAAGTCTATCGGTTGTCACTGGTTCCAACCTTATACTTTGGGGGGCATTCTATTACCCATGATTTTGGTTATCATGATGATGTATTAATGATGGTGTACTCAGGCTCTTCATAAGAACTTTCTCCTGAGAAAAGTTACTTTCTTCTATTTACAGAAATATCATTTTTGAAGGAGGTTCGCAGGCTACCAGTATATTTGCCTGTGAGAATGCATGATTCTCGCAGGCTGCCTTAAGCCAGGGTGCGAGAAGTTTGCACTGTGTTGAACTACTAGGGTGTGAACTCTTTCTAAAGCAAGGAAAAATATGAATTCTCGAAGTTTATAGAATGGAATCTTCTAGAAGGATGAGATGGCATTCAAATGGTTATCCTAGAACTGGATTCCCTGATATTTTGGGATCATTCTTATCCAAGTAACTAATTCATTCTCTCCTATAAATTGAGGGAATTCTCATGGAAAAGGTTAACCAAACAAGGCTAAGCAAGATTCATTGGAGAATTAGTGAAAGAATTGTATGAAGGATTGAAACTACAGCAGCTTGGAAACACCAACAAGGATATCATAAAGGTTTTGATCTTCTTCATGGAAGTGAGCAACTGTGTGTGTCAGAGCCAAGGTCCATCGAAAGGAAGTTTGCAACATCAAGGCTCAGGTTGTAATCTTTACTTTCCATTAATATGATACAGTAATATGTCCCTTTCCCATAAAGCTATTTCCACTTTATTGTATAACTCCTTGATCATATACATAGATTGACTGTTGAATAGATTGTGCTTTCTTCACTTTGGTTGGTTTGTGTTGTCTTGGTCTTGGCTGCACAAGAGCACCGGAGTGAAGTGGGAGCAACAAAGACCATAGGAAGCGATTATAAGGTATGTTCTTAGTTCTTGCCTCCTATTTAATTCAATGGTCGAAATCTAGGAAAAGAGTCATATTCTGTCTTGCTTTGTTCTAGATCCAGGTGGATCTAGGGAGATTAGTTTGTGTCCGCACTTAGAGATTATCCAATAACAGTAGCAGGTGGTGGAGTTTGGGTTTTGGGTTGTTCATTATTTTTATTCTTTTTGGGTTTATTTTTTGTCTTCTTCTTACCTCTGGATTGTTTTGATGGGGAAGACTAAACTGCATTCACCTTAGAGACTTGAGTTAGGAGGGAGGTAAAGGAGAGTGAGGTCGAATAGGGAATGAGTGATGAAACATAGCGATTTATTGTTCCAATTGACTGTGAAGTAGATTGGGTCTTGATGGTGTTGATAATTCCATCCGCATGTGATGTGGATGAAGGTTTAGATGGATCAATAGTGGCACAGGTAGCATTTGGGATCAACTCATACAAAGTACCAGATTGTGAACAAATCAAAATTAAGTACTAAGCCCGAGAAATGGATTCTTCCTCGGTGACTACACCGCCCATAGCGATGTCATGAGAAATCAGGGGTAAAAGTGATTTAGTGAACCATTCGGCCAATAATTGGTCAGGAATGATTGCTTTGATAAAACTTCATCTTTGTCTCTACTCATGAATGTGATCAGGGATATGCACGAAGTTGGTCTAATGAAGGGAGGTCAAGATTTCGGTACCCGTCTCGTAACAAATGGGTAGTTGAAAGTGCATGAGAAAGGACATGGCAAGGGAGTTGAAATCTTGAAAAGAACCTCGTGGAAATTAGATGTAGCACTTGGTTGCTAAGCCCATAAGTGTGCACTGGAAGAGACATAAACATATAGAATAATCCATTATTGAGTTCGATGAACACCATAAATGGAATGTCATCACATGGTTATTCAGGTATTCTCGAGGTTTACCTTCAAACTTTGGCATGTCAGAAGGTAATTCAGTAGGAATCCTTGGCCAATAAGGAAGATGTAGTATGGGATCATTGGTCAACCGAGACAAGTCTGGAAGATCCAGAGTAGCAAGGAAGGGTAATTGTCAGTTAACCTGAGGGTGATACTGATGTGGAAAACGGACACCAGTAGGGCCATAAACTGGGTTAGATGGCTAATTGTATCCATTAGGTCCTCCTACATATAGTTGTTGTTGGCCAAGATAAATAGGATTATATGATGGTTGAGAAGCATTTGTGAGTGGGGGATAACACAATGAGTTATGAGGAGTATAAGTTGGATGATTTGTTTTCTCGTGGGGGGGGGTAAACAATTTGTCCCTAAGGAGGATACACATTGGCCCCGTGGGAAGGATAAACATTAGACCCTTGGAGAGGATAAGGTTGTTGTCCTTGAGGATGTTTTCCCCCAGACGGTTGTGGATTTCCTTGGAAAGGAAGTTTCCAAGGTAGAGATTGTACCGCAGGTGCATTCTGTCCATATAGTGGGTTATGGAATCCAATCTGAGGTTTCCCCCCAAGTTGAGGTTGTTCCCCAATCTGAGGTTGACCCCCAAATTGAGGTTGACCCCTGGTTTGATTTTGAACGCCTACAAGAATTTGGAAACCAGAAGTGAACAAATTATTGGTACCTCCAATTGGATTGGAGCCACCAAGACCAGATCCTCCAAACAAAGGTGTAGGTAAAAACAAACATTGATGTTATACCCAGGAGGACCAAAAAGTCCTAAAACTATGGATGGAACTTGGGTGGTGACAACAATGGAAGTATTCAAAGCTCTATACCTGGGGGGAAGTGATGGATTTGGTCTAAGTGGTGTCCCAATTGGAGCTTGGAGCCGTGTCACATTTCCAGTGGGGATGGTAGAATGGGCCATATGGAGAGTAGGGATCAAGTGAGAACCAATCAACAATTGGTCTACAACGGTGATGATATTACTGGTGGAACCAGTAAAATGGTCTAATGGTACTGTATAGGTAACATATGTCTTGGGAACTTGTGATGCCATGGGTCGATCGGGACTCGCTCCTAGGTTACCGTACAAATCACATACTTTAAAAGGGATAGAACCAAAACTAGAGGTTCCAATAGCGTGAGTCGGGGTCCTAAATGATTCACTTTGGAAAAGTGGATCCTCTACTCCAGATCATGCATTAGGTCTAGTAGGTATATCGGTATCAACAACAATTTCTCTGGAGAAGTTCACATGAGGTATACATGTATTTCATGAAACACTCAACGTTGGATTGACAGGGAGGCGGAAAGCCTCTAAAGATTCCGAAACAATATGAAATATTTCCAAAGAGTGTGTGCTTCCAACCTCAGAAGCTATTTCGTTATTATCCACTCCCTCAGGAAGACTTTCCAGTGAGTGGGGAAGCAAAGGTAGGTATTCTTTCGAATATTTCAAAGGTATCCCTTTCATCCTATGTGAATGATGAAGGCTAATGTTGCTTGAGATAAGTAACAAACGAAATAAATCTATAGCCGACTAGAAGAAAGAAACAACATTCACTAATCAAATCTAGGAATCTAACGAAGAAAATAGACCTTCTCTAGATGATCGTACTAGTTGGTGATGAAATCCAACATCGCATGGTCAAGTCAAGAAGGGGATAAGATATGAGTGGGTGGAACATTTACAATGGCGACCTGCTCAATGGACTTATGCCTTGGTGCAATCTTCCACACAATAATCGTGGATTTACTCTCCAAGGAGCCCGAGTGAGTCTGACCACCGTCTGTTCCAAGTACAGTGAGGACTTCCCTTCACCGTCAACTTATGTAAATACCCTAAATATTATGGCTACTAAGAACACCAACTTGTAGTTAGCCCCTGGGAGGGTACAGTCGACAGTCCAGTTTGAACGTATGGGCAGGATAACAAGTCCAAAATCCTTCGAGAGAACTGAGGACAATTGGACCTGTAGAACTCCAGAGGACTCTGAACGGATTCATAATTCACAAAGCACTGAGACCAAATGAAGACAGTTGAGCCTCAAGTAGAACCCCCAATATACGATATGACTACTATGAATGGTTTAACCATGGAGGGATAATATCCGTAACTCTCTCGAACGCGACCTTGTGCATAAATCCTGTGTGAGAGGAGGATCCCATAAAGCTTATACACAAATTGGATTTTCTCTCCCTATCACAAGATGCTAATGTTTGTTTTGAATTCTTTGGAGAGTTTTACTCACAGCCTAATCCAAAGTGCTAATCCTAGTCTAATTGTTGGTGGAATATTCTAAAAATAAAAATTTCTAGATCAATTTTAATTAGCGTTGATTTTTGTGGTTGTTCTTTACTCAGAGGTGTATGAGAGTGAAACTAATGATATTATGACTCGGTTCCAAAAAATTCATAAGAAATGATAAGCAATCTTTTCTTTCAATGAAATTCTATTTAAGGGAAGGAGAAGAAATTTTCTTTTCATTGTCAAACACTAAAATGTAGGGACTTCATGTAGTCATTCTCAATCAAAAATCCAATATGATGCTAAACGATTCAAAAAATGATCCTAATATCCAAAAACAACAATCACAAAAATATATCTCTTTGTTTAAATATGAATTATAATCAACTTTATTCAAAGCTTCTTATGCCAACCAAACTTCGTTCTTTGCAAGTTGTAAGCAACTGGAATAAAGCATCATATAAGCAAAAATCACACTCTCACTATGATCAAGTAAGAAGAAAAAACAAAACCATACTTTCAAAATGAAAACCAATACTCAACCTCCTTATGACAAATTTCACAGATCTTTGAACCTCCTTATGACAACTTTCATGCAATCAGATAAATGATAAAGTATCAAATTGACTCTAGGTATCAAAGAGGAAGAGTGATTCAAAGTAAGGAAGAGTGATTTCAAAAACCAAACAAAATGTAAAAAACCCTTGGAAATCAAATGGTTGGAAGCTTTACAAAAGACACACCTTGATAGTACCAGTCCTAAGCAGGTCAAAAACCAAAGATTGCACCCAGAGAAGGATGCCCCCAAAAATTTCAAAAATGAAGAAAATCGATGCTCTGGTGTAAAAGGCACTAGAGCGTTGCAACGCTTTGTGAGACACTGTAGGGGAGCTCTAGCACTCTGGATGTAAAGTTAAGGGAGTTCTAGTCTTTGAGAAAAAGAATTTTAACCCAGAAATCGAGCAACTCAGGAAAGCTTTGGAAATCATTGTGTGTGGGATGAATTCAAGGCTAAAAACACATCCTAAAACCAGGAAAACACAGTGAATAGGATCTAAAGGTGGGAAAATACTAAAACAAGACCAAGGAAGGAAACCAAAACTCAAATCTTTGATCCCCAGTGGAGTCTCTAATTTTTGTTGTAGGAAAATTCCCCTACGGACAGGTGAATTCCCTCTTGGATGTTAGACCCCTATGACCAAGACAGAAAGGTGCTAACGTTGAACACTGACTTCCCTTTAAACATAACTAAGCTAGTTAATAGAGAAGAGGAAGAAATTATGAGTACCTTTTTACGGAGTTTTTCTTCGCTCATTCCAAGTTGGGCTTGATCTCCAAGTCCTTTAATGAGTCTAGCGATCCCATAAACAACAAAGACAAAGCATACTTCCTATTCTACCATGATTAGTTCAAAACTAGATTTATCCAAAAAGAGACAAGTTCATGCAGATGTACACAATATTGAAGGAAACATGCCAAGAACATGTATTAATGAAAACAAATAAGGTGCTCACAAAGTGTAGATGCAGATGTAGAAGACACACCAATCTCTCCTTGTCCAACCCCTTTCTCGAATGATGCACAATCAAAATGACAATACTTTTCATTGATTATTATCCTCTATTTCACCATGATAATTCCACCTTATATAGGCTCTGAAAATCCTAACCATCTTAGATATTCTTGGGATAAGTTGAGGATCTTTCTGCATCAGTTGTGGAACTCCCCTTAGATCTAGTGTTGGTCTTAAATTCCAACCAAACTGACTCAGATATTTCTCAACTGACTTCAGAGATCAGGGGAATTTGTCCCATAATTTCCTCAACAACTCAACACTCCCTCAAAGTGGGCCAGAGAGCGTTTCAACTCTCCCTTATAGGAGGGAAATGAGTGCTAGCACTCCCTGCAAGTGGGAAGGGGAGTTCCAACCTTCAAAAATGCTTTAAATATGGTGATTCAAGGAAAACGTTTGTACTCTTCACCAGATGAAATTTTTTTTTCTTTTAACCAGTCTTAGAGGATATCTCAATTGTTTTTGTGATTTCATTCTCGATGCGACACAAGCGATACAACAATATGATTTTTACGACACTTGCGACACTTGTGACAAAAGTGAGACACTTGCGATAATGACAATGAGACATCATCGAAGTGAGTAATTTTGACGTGTAACAACTGCATAAGAATTAACTTAAATTACTTCTTTCACCTTACCATCATAGCTTCAAGTGATACCTCCAACATTTTGGGTTGCCACTCATGGATTTATGTCATTTAAGATGGCTTCTTGTCAGGCACCATGCCCTCTGCATTTAAAACCATGCATAGAACCATTTTATTTTTCTTGGTTCCTTATTGATTTCTCTTTAGAATTCGTTTCACTTTTAAATTATTCTTGACTTGATATCTCCATGCTGTGATGGAAATACCTTTAACACCTTTGGAGTGCATCAACAATACTCTACTATTCTTTCTTTCCTTACTGGAGTGTTGTCATGCATTTCTATTAGTTTGATATCTACCTCATTATTTCTTCTTCCATTATCTTAAGAGGTTCATGGACTTGACTCCATCCACGAGTCTTTCCTTATCTACTTTGCATACTTGCAACCACATATTATGTTGATATTAATTTTTAGTATTCTATTATTATTTGGATTCCTCTGATCCAACTCCTGCATGAATGGATTATGTTTCCAATCATGTTCTCTGAGTAACCTTGGATAGTTAACACCAACTTCTTTCTTGAAGCAATTTGGTTTAGCCTTTCCATGACTGATCATATCAACACTGGTATTATCTTGATGAATTATTATTTTCTCTTGTCTTCACCCATCTGATTTTTCAACCTGACATGCATATTCAACTTTTGTCATTCCATATTTGATGACCTTCATTCCATGGAGGATGATCTTCCAACATGCATAGCAATAATGGAGGTGGTATCTCCAAACTATAGGACTTCTCCTTGGAGATATTGTCATTTTCTCCATGCATACATTTCATCCTTTTTTATCAAAAAAAAAACTAGCATTATGATATATATCAATCTGTATAGATTAGGTCTTCCCACTATGTAGTTATCTATCTTAACATTATTTATTCTTGACCTTGATCCTCTTATGGAGTATTCTTGACATAACATTATGTCCTCAAGTTCCTCTGTTCCTTCTTTCTATCAGGTCCAAACTCTTTTATATTCCATAAAACCTTCCTTATTCCCATTCTTTGCATCTCCATATGAACTTATGGTTCATGCATTATCATGTATTGCAGATGGATTTCTCCCCCTATAATTCACATTTGATATGAAAAGATTGTCACCTCGACTGTCTTCCTCAAACAAGAATTCCATTTGAGGTTTCCATGCTTCTTATTGCACCCAACATCTGATCCAATGAATTCTGAAAAATCTGAAATGTAAAATGAATAATTTTTCATGTCCTTCTTCCTTATTTATTCTATCTGAAGACATATCTAACACTTTTTTTGTTTTACTTGCAACCATTACATCTAAAAACGAGCATACAACAATTTTTGTTAGCTATAACCACGATATACCATTTTGGTATTATATGCACATTTTTTTTCCTTTTATGGTCACCAAAAATATTCATTC
>JZKD02S2074793.1:0-13117 GCA_000966675.3 Picea glauca
AAGGTGTTTATTCTTCAAAAAGATTAGATGTCAGAGCTAAAAGGGAAGACAAATTGGCTCACTAGATCACTCAGCAAAAGAGCCACAGAGGCAAACCCTAAAAAATGCAATTGTGAAGGGTTTTTTTGCCAAAAGGGGGCTGGCGCTCTGTTGCCAAGGGAAAAGAGTGTTATAGCGCTTTGTGTAAGGCTACAAAAAGTGTTGGCGCTCTGATAACACTAGGTCAGGGGCACCAGGGTCTAAAAGTCCCAGAAATGTCAAAAATTTTCAAAAATTGAGATCTGAGCTTGATGAATATGCTGAATGTGACAAGGCAAGGAGCCAATCAGCTCATGAAATTAATCAAAGAGGGGAAAACTAGGTCTGAAAAAATCAAGGGGCAGAACAAGGTCAATGAGGAGAAAAATCCAAACAAGAGGTTTCGATTCGAGGCTATCTCCTCAGTGGAGTCGCCAGTTTCTGTTGTAGGAAAATCTCCCTACGGACAGGTAGATCACCTCTAAGGCTTGACCTTAACCCTAGACAGAAAAATGCTTAACGTGGACACTGAATTCCTTTCAAATCTATCTAAGCCTAATGCATGAGAAGGGAAAATAATAGAAGTACCTTTTAATCGGCGTTTGTCCCTGCACACTTCGAGTTGCGCTCCAATTCTTTTGCTCCTCGCTGAGGTCTGTGGACAAAACAAGATACGACCACTTCCTACTCTATTGACATTAGCTTGAAAACAGATCTATCAACAAATGATAAGTTCATGTGGTATCAGACACAAACTAGAAAGAAACAGGCCAAGCATGTAATATTAGTGAGAATGACGACAGGAGTACTTACAATCGTAGATGCGAATGCGACAACTTCGTCAAGTCCTCTTCGTCCAACCCTTGCCTGAAAGATCCACAACCTAGATAACAACAGCTTCACTGATCACTTCTCTTTGGATGACTGTCAGTTTCCTCCAAGATCATAAGTTTCATATGTTCAATTCTTTCCCCCTTTCCACCATCATAGAGCCTGTTTATATAGGTTTGGAAAGGCCTAACCTCTTGAGTTATGTTTAGAACCAGTTAGGAACCATCTCCTTGGATCAGGGATCTTTTGATGAAACCAAGAATTCGAGCACAACTACCTTCTAATCTCGAATGATCTCCTCCTCATTCGACTCAACGGGCTAACAATTGACCCAGAATAGGGAGCGCACCCCCAAAAGGGGTATCAGAGCATTATAGCACTTCTGATGTGCCTTGGGAAAGCGCCAGTGCTCCTAAGGTAAGCAGCGCTCCTCCAGAAGGGCTGAAGGGTGTTATAACACTTCTGGATCATGGTAGAGGAGCGCCAGCGCTTCTCCAGTTGTATTAGAGGAGCAGTCCCCTTCCAAACCATTGTTTCAAGGCCTCTTTCAGGTGTCAAGAGTTATTTGATTCCAGTGGATCAGTTCTTGCTCTTCAAATCAGTCATATGAGGTTTCATAAGTGATTCCTTAGTGTCGTCATCATGAAATTATGTTTGAACATCATTTACGACACTAGTGGTCAACTTGCGACACTTGCGAAAGCTGTAGGGAAGATGCGACACTTACGACGATTGACAGGGACAATGCGATACTTAGCAATTNTTTTCTGAATTTTAATAAATAAAATGTGATGTCATTTGCTAAGGAAAAATAGACAGAGATGGGGGATAGATTAATCCAAAAGAGAGGGGAGGGTCTAAGAGAATGGTCAAGAGGGGTCCAAGGCGGAATTACCCATGTATATTAATTCAACCCATTTTCCTAAATTTGATATTGGTATATGAACATTCTAATTTCTGATTGAGTGTTCCCAAAGACAATCATTGAATACATGTAAGAGGGTGGGTGTGAGTGGTCACATATCATAGTTATTGGTTACATGGGGGGTTTGAGTACAATCAACTTGGGGAAATGTTTGAGTCAAAAAAGTAAACCAAAGAGAGGAAATTTGTATGGGGAGGAACAACAATTTTCATTATTGAGTTTTTTTGTGCATGAGCAACAATTAGAGAGGAAGAAAGAGAGCTTGGAGCTGGTGCATCCATAGAGGGTGAATTTTATAGCATGTTGGAGTGTGTCTGGATCGTATTTGGAGATAAAGACCTAATATCCAGGTTGTTAGGCCTAAATAGTGAACTCATGTGTGAGTTTCACTATAACAACAAGTGTTGTTGTTGCTTGCTAGTAGTTTTCCTGGTAGTGAGTTCCCTTGAGTTTCCCCATTGAGAGATTTATGGTTACATGTGCCAGAGAGACCCTGATAAACGAATAGGATGCCCGAGGGATTGATATTAGTGAAGGGGTACATTTCTTGGGTTTGTTAGGTTGAGAGGAAGAGAGTTGGTGGAAAATCAGGGATAGTTGTAGGAGAATACCAGTGTGTTGTGAGTGGACAATGAGAGAACACCCTCTTTTGTGGATTGATAGCCTCAACATGGGCGTGATTTGTTGTTGATGTTTAGAACAAGTCCATGGGTGGGTGGAATGAAGCCAACCTGCCCCCTTCTCTTTTCTCTCCTTCGGGGCTGGCTTGACCTCCCGATCTAGGATCATTCAAGTCGTCGAGTTGGATGACTCGTCGGGCTCCCAATGAAATTGATTTGACTTGACACAGACCCTTTCTACTTCCTCGGTACCTGCGATGTGGCACTTGCAGACCCTCTCTTTAGCGCTTTCAGCTCTTGCGTCGATGACCTTAGCTTTTGGTGTTAGGCTTCTCCATTGATGTTACTTCGGGACTTTCACGAGGGACTTCCTCCTCCTCTAGTTTTCGAATCAACGAATTCTTCAGGACTAGATCTACGATCCTCGTTCTTCTAGCGATCAATGGCTATGATCAAATTGCGAGTTCGGACTTCATGAGTCTTGTCTCTTCTTGACTTTTCTTCTTCTGGTCATGAACAAGTGATGCGTTGATTCTTTGCCACACGTCCTTCCAGATCTAACGACCTAGATTGAGATCTCTCTTCATGACTTCATGAATATCCTTGTTTCCTCCCGCAAACCTTCTGAAGTTCCTTCTCCCTAACCTCTCGATCTTCTGCTACCTGTCTCCTCCTTGAAGATGGGTGACTTCTCCATCTTCGGGACTTTATCAAGTCGTAGAATCCTTTGCAAACTTAGCACAATTTCACCTTTTGAGACTTTGGTTGTTCTCGTAGGATTCTTTCTACACTCCTTGCAGAAATTTGTGCAAATCTCCTGCGACTTTGCTCGGCTTGAAAACCTCCAAGCTGGTTTCAAGTTCCTCTGCGAGCTTCTCATGCCCTCCTGGTAGTTTCTTTCCATTCCTCTTGAGCTTATAATACGAACTTACAAAACCTTAGGTGCACCCCTTGCACTTGGCTCAGTTCTTTGACGGCTTCTTCCTCAGACTTATGGAAAGGTTTAAGGCATCTCCTTTCCTTTGTCGATGCACTTCTTGCAAAACCTTCCTTCACCAGAATGTTCAGCAATTCTGGGATTCTTCTACACCTTCATTCGTGTAGTTCCTGGGTATTCTCATGCAAGCTCAATGCCCTCCTAGTAGAGTATTCCAGAGTGTTCAGTAACTCTATGTTGTGCCTCTGTCCACACGGTATTTATTTCCAAGGTACCTAACCACCTTGAAATTTCTCCCCGAGTCTATAAATTAATCTGGTGTGCCCTCTTGGTAGCTTCTCTTCTGACTCCACTGAGTTCAGACACACACCCCTTGCATCGGCTTACATATTTTCCTCTCTCTCTTGTGCACTCCTTGTACTTAGCCTAGAGAACCAGACTTAATTTAACACACTCGTGGATAGAAAACTACACCTCTATCCATGTAGACAATTTCTAACATCCATCTACAATTCACAAAAATGCAAATGACATTCATAACAAAACATCCATTGAACATAAATATAAAACAAGAAAAACTGTCATTTTTCTATTAATGGTGGAATGCCAATTTACAATGGTGGATTCTGAGCTACAATCGAGTCTCGTCTCTCTGTATCTCTCCTTACAATTCAACTTGTCTAACCCAACCTATCTCTCTGTCTAACAGTTCGCCACCTAACTACCTAACCTCTACATTGCTTACAATACAAAGATTTATACAAGAGGGGTTCTACGAGCTTCCCTCACAAGCTAACTAATGGTGTCAAATCACCATCCCTAATGTTTATCGAAAGGCCAAATTACAATGATGGMAATTTTACTCCAAATTGGACACAAATCCATTTCAYCGTCGGCCTATTAATGGTGACCTTATCTCCAGCTTGTGCGAAAGCACGATTTGGCTCTTCCATCTTGTCTTCAATTAATGCCTATATCACACCTTGGATTCTCAAKGRAAAAATGAGAGGGCAACACCTCTCCTTTCTTGAATGCACACMACAYGTGTTTATTAGATGGCGYRTGCTAAGATGGAGTGATTCTCCTATATCATACTCCAYAACAGAAAAAATCATGAGCTCCTACTCATGAKATTTCCAACATGGATGAAATCCACCTAGMTCCCAAACTTTCTCTTAGAGTTGTCTCTCAGATCCTCTGCTTTGCCACTGTTGTTGTTCCYGCATCATCCYTGTTKCTCATGCAGGTTTCCTTTCTTYCAKCTTCCTCTTGCTGACYGATTATGTTGCTAACCTCAACATCATCCTCCTTATCTRCTCGATCACCTTGTCCAGCTGCTCRATYRGATGGCTCCTCTATTGTAKATTATCTCGCTTCACTCGCTCCCTGTCGATGGGAAAATCACATTGATTTCCCAAGACATCTTCTTCCTTTGTGGCCTTATCTTTCCACTCTGTTKCAATATTCACCCTTGCAGGCTCCTCATCACTGAACTGTTGCTCAACTACCACTTCTCCTGACAAATTTKCTCATACTAGTCCTTCGRCTCTCTCCCTTTCATCTTCCTCCAKCTTTGAATCGTCCTGGTGTATCTCYTTCGGAATGGCTATTCCTTGGCAACCACCTTCTAGTTCTAGATTTCCCAACCAATCCTCCAATGCCTTCAACTCCAATTMCCACTGRGTAAATAACTCAACTGGGCATTCTTCTTCTGTTGKGACATACATCAATATCTGTTATGTTTCCTCCATGAYTGTCTCTGTTGGTTGTCCTTCTATCACCTCTRCAACATCTGTGCTAKCCTCTCCTCGACCKCTTGKTAGGAATATCTCAACTCCCCCAATGATCAGAACAGTCTCCTGATSCTCCTTCTCTGTGAYGGAAGTTTGTAACTTCTCATCATMTTCATTCACGCAWCTCACAATTCTRCRTGAATCTCCATYTGAGTGAGGTCTCTCTCCTACCTYCTCTTCATTTGTCAATGAACTCTCCACTGAKCTCATCTCTTCTCCCTTACCCACCTSGAAATATGGGATGTYTCTCCTCCCCACCTGACAGTATACGAGATCCACTGATCCCTTTTCGTTGCCCACTTGGAAATCTACGAGACTCTTGCTAGATCTCTTTTCCTTATGATWGAGGGTTTYAGCATGCCTCATCCAACTCTTTAACATTTGTTTCTTCATACTAGCCAACAACTTCTGAACAAGCCATCTRGTTTTCCTCTTCAAAGGCCATTCATACCTCCAGTGAACCTTTGACTCCAGYTGCATATTGAATGCTAGCTCCTCCATTTGTGTTCAAATTTCATTGATCTCCTTGTCCATATCCTCTTTTYGTTTTTKCAAATGGACTTCTCCTTGACCATGCTTATGAYCGTCAATGGCCATCTCGCCTTCTACCTWCCTTCCTGACAAGTCTKSTACTCACTCTRCAATTRAAAGCATATTCAACTTCTCCTCTTCATTTGAAATCTACAGACGAAACTATGCTCTKCTATCTTTGTATTCCATTCTCTCTKCCTGAGAGAAATCAAGCTCTGATACTATGTCCTAGTATCAGACTATCTCTTTCACCTTCCTTCACCCACACTTTGCAGATGAAATTAAGCTCTAATACCACGTGACACCAACCTCCCCCATTCTCCTTTCTCTCCTTTGGGGATATCTCGACCTCCTGGTCTAGGATYATTCAAKTCATCGAKTTGGATGACTCGTYGGGCTCCCACTGAAACCGATTTGACTTTACACAAGCCCTTTCTACTTCCTYGATACCCACAATGTGGCACCTATGGACTCTCTCCTTAGCRCTTTTAGCTMTTGCRTCGATGAMYTTAGMTTTTGGTGCTAGGATACTCTATTGATGTGACCTAGGACTATGACCRTGGGCCAACTCCTTTCGCGACACCACACTTYAAKACTTTYGYGAGTGACTTCCTCCTYCTTCTCCATTTTCCAAATWGACAAATTCTCTGGGACCAGATCTACAGTCCTCGTTCTTCTCACRATCAACGGTTGTGATCGAATCRCGAGTTCGGACTTCATGAGTCTTGTCTCTTCTYGACTATGCTTCTTCTGATCACRAACCAACGATGTGTTGATCMTTTRCCACACGTCCTTCCAGATCCAACGTCYTGGATTGAGATCACTCTTCGCGACTTCACGAAGATCCTTGTTTGCTTCCGCAAACCTTCCAAAGTTCCTTCTCTTGAACCTCTTGAYATTTTACCACATGTCTCCTCCTTGATGATGGGTGAATTCTTYRTCTTCGGGACTTYGGMAAGTCCTYGACTCCTTTTCACAATTAGCACAATTTYACCTTTCAATACTTTGGTTGTTCTCGAAGGCKTCTTTCTRSACTCCTTGYAGAAATCTGTGCAACTCTYCTGYGACTTTTCTCGGCTTGAAAASCTCCAAGGTTTCAAGTTCCTTCGYGAGGTTCTTGTGCTCTCCTGGAAGTTTCTCTCCCTTCCTCCCRAGCTTATAATATGAACTCACAACACCTTAGGCACACCCCTTGYGCTTGGCTCAATTCTTCGATGACTTCTCCCTCAAAATTATGGAAAGTTTTAAGGCATCTCCTTTCCTTTGTCGATGCACTTCTTGCAAAACCTTCCTTCACTAGAATGTTCARCAATTYTGGGATTCTTCTACACCTTCATCCGTGTAGTTTYTGGGTATGCTCACGCAAKCTCAATGCCMTCCTGGMARAGTATTCCAGAGTGTTCAGTAATTATGCRTTGTGMTTCTCTCCACATAGTCTTTATTTMCAAGGGACCTAACCACCTTGAAATTTCTCCCTAAGTCTGTAAATTAATCTGGTGTGCCATCTTGGTAGCTTCTCTTCTGACTCCACTRAGTTCAKACATGCACCCCCTRYGTYAKCTTATAGACTTTCCTCTCTCTGTCATGCACTTCTTGCACTTAGCCTAGATAACCAGACTTAACTTAACACACTCGCGGATAGAAAACTACATCTCTATCCCTGCARAYGATTTCTAACATCCATMTACAATTCACAAACATGMAAATSACATTCATTACACAACATCCATTGAACARAAATGTAAAACAGAAAAAAAAAAAAAAAAAACTATCATTTTTCTATTAATGGTGGAGTYTGAGCTACAACTGAGACTCAGCTCTCTGTATCTCTCCTTAAAATACARCTTGTCTAACCCARCCTATCTCTTCATCTAGYAGTTCACCACCTAACTGCCTAACCTCTACTTTCCTTACAATACAAAGATTTATACAAGAGGGGATCTACGAGCTTCCCTCRCAAGATAACTAATGGTTTCAAATCACCATCCCTAATGTTTATCAAAAGGCAAAATTACAATGATGGMAATTCTKCTCCAAATTKCTCAYAGATCCATTTCACCGTCAGCCTATTAATGGTGACCTTATCTCCAKCTTGTGTGAAAGCACGATTTGGCTCTTCCAGCTTGTCTTCAATTAATKCCTGGATCARGACTTAGATTCTCRAGGAAAAAATGAGAGGGMRATGCCTCTCCTTTMTTTAATGYGCACCACAYGTGTTGATTAGYTGGYGCATGCTAAGATGGAGCRATGYTCCTTCATCATAGAACATATGTCCCAAACAACTGGTTGCACAACTGAATTAAAAGAAGTGTTTTATCTGGTTGCTATGGTATATWAAGTGTTTAATAGTTGTGTTTTACTCTTATTATGAGAACATATTTATATGTTGTTGTAATGGAGTTTATTATCTTTTTTTCATGTCTATTTTATAATTTTGTAGATGCACTCAATTAATGGTAAAAAACAATAATTAAATATGGTTGTAATTCATAGCTGGAAGCTACATGAATTTAATTAGATAGCATAAATTTCAATTTATGAGCATTCCACACTGTAATGTTCCTCAATTGGGTTGGGGGGAGTTACATTCATTCTCTTCTGGTGTTAATGATGAGTACTTTGGAGGTTTAACATGTGTATAATTTTTCCATCACCCCTTGCCATGTGAGCCAAGAATAATATTTACCTATAATTTTTGTCTTTTTATTTTTATCACATTTTTTGAATCACCCCAAATAGATCTTCCAATATTTTTTTATGAAAGCTTCAACTTAGCATACCTTTTTAAGCCCATATTTGGGGATTTACATGTAGTTCAACCTTCAGCCGATTATAACTTCACCAATTTTAATACTCTATTGTTGAAATCTTTACATGATGTAATTCGAGATGTTCTTTTTAGTCTCCCACCTATCTCATTCAATTTGGACCTTCCAACACAATGTTAAGATCACATTACTAGAACTTCTTGGTTTTTCCCCATTTTAGGAGAGAAAACTTGTACGGATTTCCATGCCACCAATACTCACTTCCAAATTGAAATTTGGACCCAACTAGCCTAAGATATAACTGTTTTGAAACTTGTTGTTGTTCCTTGGAAAATTTCAAGTAGTAATACTCTTAAGATGAAATGCAATCACTCTTATTAAGTTGGATTCAATAACTCAATAGGTTCCCTTCTTGACCTGCTTCAATGTTGCTTCTTTACTTGACTTGACTTAAAAAGTTAGTCTTCAATGCTCTTCAACCAACTTCAAAATTCCAGTCTTATAATCATTAATGCAACTTCATTCCCATTCTCATTCTAGCCTGAACTGTGCAATTTTGGTCTAGAAGAGGAAAAACACCAATTTGAGACTAGTTTTAGGACCGATTAATGACTCTTACTTCCACAACCTATAAATCCAAAAAGTATAAAAACCAAAATTGAAAATTTGGCCCAAGTTACTTCACTATGTCTTCTCTACTCACTAAAAATCCCCCCCCAAAAAAATTGGAGCAAAAATGTTAAGATGACTCATTTGAAGAAGTTAGATCCAAGGATCATCCACTGTGATACCAAATGTTATGGAACATACATCCCCAATAGCACAAAAAGATAATAAATGAACAATTTTGTCCCTTGAGAAAGATAGACAGTCAATGAATAAGAAGCCTCTTCAATGGGGAAACAGATGGGCCCCTATATTGTCATCCAATTATCATATGTTTTATGTATTTTGTCACATTATTATTGTTGCATTGTCCTATTAAACTTAATACGTTTTGATCATTTCTATCCAAATGGTTAACTAAATGTCCAACAAGCATATGTTGAATTAATGAATGGATTTGTATTATTTTTATGGGAATAATTCCTAATGTCTAAACTTCTTATGGGTGAATGCTCATATGGTTTGAATTTGTAATGCATTAATGATTTTGTTGGAAAAGAAGGAAATTTTATTGCAACTTTCATCAAAATATTGAATTATGAACCAAGAGAGTATTGACCTAGAAGGATTCCCTTTGAACTCAAGCACTTAGATCAAAGGAACCATGGAGAAGAATTTGGGGAATCATGTCTACAACATTAATGGAAGAGATTGAACAAGTTGCCATAGTATGGGGGAGTAACATTCACTCTGAAACATATAAATATTCCCTAAATCTATTTGAAACTCTAATTAGAGCCAACATCAAGAGAAATGAAAGGGCCCTAATTGTCAATTGCACCTAGGTAAGGCGAATACAGTAGACAAACCCCCCATCAATCAAGGCTATGATTGATTGGGTTAGTTGAGGATCTTCTAGAAGAAATATAAGTATTTATACATGAAAAAATAAGACACATTTTCTTCTTGATTTCCCATTTCAAATTTGCATCACACTTTAGTGATTAATTTTTGAATTTTAAAGAGCAATGAGTTGTAGAAGCTAATATGAAATGTAATTTCCTACATATTTAAATAAATAATTAATGTAGTTTAGTTATAACAACATTTTTCTTAAGGATCTGAACTCCCTTGGGTAGGGACCACTCAAGGGGAGATCCCATAACCTTCTTGTTTTGTCTTGATTTTGTTTTTCATGGTTTACTTGTTTCTATGTCACTTGTTCCCTTTCAATAATTTATTTTATTAGTAGATTGGTTTAACTTAATAATTTTCAATAGATGTTTTTCTTGTTGTTTCATTCCTTTAGTTTATAATAGATAACACTTTGAGTTTGGATCTTACACTCTTCATGGGTATCATGCTAATGTTGTAGTTATTGTCATAGCATGATATACATGCAATATATATTGATTTCTTGTTGTATGTATCATTCCCCTTGTTTTTTATTCTTTTAGGATTGGTATGACTCTACTTGACTTCTAGAAAACTATAAGAATGAGTGGTTAGAAAAGACAATCTCCTAGAGTGAGTGGAACAAATTCTGAGTGATCTACTCATAGTTAGTTATTTGTTTTAACTACGACTTCATTGATAGACTTGACTCAAGTATTTTTCATACATAGTGCGTAGGACTTATGAAGTGTTATGCACCCATATTAATTATTTAAGTATGATCTCATAACTCCTTGACATTGAGTTGTTGTTGTGATTCCTGTTCGACAACACAGGTATTCCAACAGAGGACAATCACCTTCAGTAACCACTCACATAACCAGATCAAAGATCAACACATCGATTTTTTCACGTTGTAAAACCCCTACGGGGAAACATCCACAGCCCCAACCAATGCAACCACTTGGAGTAGTTTATTAATGCAAAGAAAAAAGATTATAGAGAGATTTTAGAAGAGAGTTTCTCATAATCGATCATCAACAAATGACCCTCCATGCTCTTTAAATAGAGATCATGGAACTATCGGGTGTTAAGCCACGGATCAATGGCCATTAATATCAAGGAGAGTATGAACCGTCAGATCACTCTATGTCGGGAACATATCACGACCGTCAGATTTTTTAGCTACAAATGCATACTAATGCATACTAAAGAAACACACTAGAAAACACACTTTTACGTAACGACACAATAGACCAAGTAGATCTTAATAACTCCTAAGTGTCTAAATATCCTAACATTCCCCCTTAAGAACAACTTGGGATAGGATTGAAGGATTTACAATAGTGACACAATAGGAGAAGGAAGGAGGCATTAGAGCATATCCCCCCTTAATTACAACTTCTTGAACTCCTAACACAGATCGAAGTTTGGAAAACTTCACTTCTGTAATAAACTTTGTGAAAATGTATGAAAATTGATCTTCTGTAGGGAAAAAGAGCACTTCAATAACTTGATCATGAATGAGCTTTCTGATGAAGTGCATGTGTATCTCGATGTGTTTTCTACGCTGATGTTGAACTAGGTATTTGGCAAGCTTGATGGCACTTTGATTGTCACACTAAAGGCTGGTCAGATGTTGGTGTTGGAATCCAAACTCTGAAAGGATCTGTCGAAAGCCACAGGGCTTCCTGACATGCATTTACTGCTGCTCGGTACTCTACTTCTACTGAAGAAAGTGCAATAGACTATTGTTTCTTACAAGACCAAGTGACAGGTCCTGAACCAAGGCTAAAAACATAACCTGCAATAGACTTCTGATCATCATGGTCATTGATCCAATCTGAATCAGTGAAACCAACCAATAAAGGAGTCCCTCTTGAACTGTAATGTATCTTGAACTGAACTATACCATGAACATAGCGAAGTATCCTTTTAGCTTCTTTCCAATGGCTTTCATGGGGTTTTTTCATATATCGGGCAACAAGACCAACAACAAAGGAAAGATTAAGATGGGTATGAGTCAAGTATAAGAGGCTACCAACAAACTGACAGTACAGGGTGGCGTCAACTTCAACAGAAGTACAGGTGGTAGAAATATTGAATCCAGATTGGAAGGGAGAAGGGGTTGGATTACAATTGTCCATGTGAAAGTGACGAAGAAGGTCACATGCATACTTAGACTGGGAAAGAAAAATTCCTTCATTGGTTTACAAAACTTGGAGGCGAAGGAAATAGTGCAAAAAGTCTAAGTTTTTCATTTCAAATTTCTTCTTAAGGCTGGTTTTCACATGGTTTAAAAGTTTTGAGTCACTACCATTAAGGATAAGTTCATCAACATAAAGGACAAGGATTATGAGATGGCTTCCTACTTTCTTGGTATATACATTAGGGTCAGAACGACATCTAGAGAATCCAGTGGCAATAAGAAAGTTATCCATTTTGGCATACCAAGCTCAGGGAGCTGGCTTGAGACCATAAAGAGATTTCTTGAGGTGACAAACAAAGCTAGAGTCATTCTGGACATAGCCAGGAGGTTGTTCCATGTAGATTTCTTCTTGCAAATCTCTGTGCAAGAAGGTGGATTTACCATCCATCTGACGGACCTCCCATTTATGTGAGGCAGCAAGGGCAAGAACAAGGCTGATGGAATTCATTTTTTCTACAGGGGCAAAGGTTTCATTATAGTCAATTCCTTCAACTTGGGAAAATCCTTTGGTATCTAACCGAGCCTTGTGTCTTTCAACACTTCAATTTGATGTATACTTAGTTCTGTAGACCCATTTTCATCTAACAAGTTTTCTTCCTTTTGGAAGAGGTACAAGATCCCAAGTATCATTTTCCATTAAAGAATGATACTCTTCATTCATTGTTGTATCCCAATATGGATGACCTAAAGCTTTTGAAAATGTCTTCGGATCATGAGTTTCTGAAACTTGAGCCAAAAGAGAAGAGGCTCGTTGGAACTGTGAACGTGTTCAACGCTGATCTGAAGGATCACCGACAAGATCACCAACTGCTTCTCGTGTTAATGTTAAGAACCAAATACCAATATAGCATAGAAAAACTTTAGAAAAAGTACTCAATGCATTGAAAAAGAGATAATTTCAGATAATAAGCCTCTTTGAGGGGGAAACCTCCTTTTACCCCACTTAAATGTTCAAGTACAAGATGATTCAAAATGAAAATGTCTC
>JZKD02S2074793.1:33285-51026 GCA_000966675.3 Picea glauca
TTCATCTCTGTTTCAGCGTTTTATATAGATTCACCACATGCAGAGGTTTTCAATGCGTTTCTCAACTCCAGCTGTAGTTTCCCTTTCTTTTATTCTTTTTCTGCTTTTTGCATGCTAGCATTCTCCTTGATTTTCTGAACTGACTCTTTGCATGCCTCTTCTACGCATGTCACCTCATGCAAACGTTGTCTTAACTGCCAGTCTAATTTTAGACTAAAAGTCTTTCTGCTTTTCTTAACTCCACTTGCAGTTTCCTTTTCTTTTATTCTTTCTTCCGCTTTTCGCATGCCAGCTTTATCCTTGATTTTCTGAACTGGCTCTTTACTTGCCTCCTCTACGCATGCCACCTCATGTAACGCTGTGTTCCAGCATCTGTGTTTCAGCATCTGTGATCCTGCATTTGTGTTTCAGCATCTATGTCTCAGCATCTGTGATTCATCACTTGTGTTTCAGCATCTACGTTTCAGCATCTGTGATTGAGCATTCGTGTTCCAGCTTCTGTGTCATTCGTGTTCCAGCATTCGTGTTCCAGCATCTGTGTCATTCGTGTTCCAGCATCTACGTTTCAACATCTGTGATTCAACATTTGTGTTTCAGCATCTTTAGCTTCTATGTTCTAGTATCTCTTGTGCGTGTTGTCAACCTTGACTGCTTCATAACCGATTGCCATCAATGACAATCCTTGACCATCTTCGTCATCTCCTGTGTTGCAGCATTTGTGTCTGTGTTTCAGCAACTGTGTGCCAGCATCTGCGATTTTGTTTCAGCTTCTATGTTCTAACACTTGTGCGTGCTCCATAACCAACCGATTGTCATCAATGACAACCTTAACCATCTGCGTTAGCTTCTGTGTTCCAACTCTGTTTTAGCACTGTGTTTCAGTGTCTGTGTTTGCATTTGTGTTGCAGCAGTTCGCATTTGTGTTGCAACATCTGTGTTTCATTTGTGTTGCAGCGTCTGTGTTTCATTTGTGTTGCAGCGTCTGTGTTTCATTTGTGTTGCAGCGTCTGTGTTTCAGCTTCTGTGTTCCTGCATCTGTTCTCCATACACAATCGATTGCCATCAATGACAACCTTGATCATCTGCGTCATCTTTGTTGTAGCCATATTTCCAACACTTTAATCCTAGGGAGGTCGTGGTTAGCTAAAGTTGATTCCTATATTAGTTGTAGGATAGGGGATATGACCATTCATAGGGTCAATTATAGAAGAAACTCACTCTCTACTCACTTGGTAAACCCTTCAATGAAACATAGACACCATTATAGGTAGAACAAGGGGAAGATGAAGAAGTTTCTAGAGGCATTATTCATCGTATTTTAACCATTGATATTTCTCTTGCATTAAAAGAAGTGGATGAAGACACTTTTGTTTCAAACTACATACAAAATGTGTATCACAACACTATCAAAATTGAGAAGTATATTGACAATAAATATAAAAATGACAATCCTGACACCAAAAATAAACCAACCTTGCTATCAAGGTTCATTTTCTAAATAAAAAGAACAATAGTTAGTCAAAACCATAGATATGCTCCCTAGAAAATCCTTAAAAGTCACAAACAAACTAAATTGTGCACAAGAACAATAGTTGATAGACACCCATAGAACCCATAGTTCATCATTTTCTTAGGACTACAATGATATGCAAGGTATTCATCTCGAGATTTGTAAGCATAACATATATTTTAGTCATGATTCTTTTCCAATTACTTTGCACTTAAGGAGATGATTAAAACTAAACATCAAAATCTTTTAGCTGTATGTTTCATTTACCATATCTCAGATAATGAGCATGTGTCTTCTTTACTTATTGTCCACAAGAAATGAGGGAAATGGATAATATGCATAGACTACAAAGATCTTAACAAATCCACTATAAATGATCACTTCCCCCTACCATTCATTGACCAAGTGTTAGATTATTTATCTAGCAAGACACATTTATGATTTATGGATGGATTTAGTGGCTATAATTAGGTCTAGATAAACCCTCAATACCAAGACAAGACAACTTTCACTTTCCCTTGGGATACATTTTTATATAGGGTCCTCCCATTTGGGTTATGCAATTCCCTTAAAACCTTATAGAGATTTGTCTTAAGAAAATATCAAACCCAGTTCATGATATTGTATAAATTTATAAGGATGACTCCACTACTCATGGGAATATATTTCAAGAATTACTAACCAACTTGAAGAACATGTTACAACGTTGTATAGACATGCACATCTCCCCGAGTGATGAAAAATGTTTGATGTTAATGGAAGAGGGCATAGTAATTGGACACCACATTTCTTCCTATGGAATTGAGGTATAGTTTCCAAAAGTGATTATTATCCATGATCTTCCAATGCCTGGAAAGAAAAGGAATTGAAGAGTTTTTAGGACATGCTAGTATTATAGGAGGCTCAATAAAGAATTCGGTAAAATTGTAGCACCCCTATTCACACTTCTTGTTAAGAATGTTGATTTTTTATGGACAACAAATTGCCCAGGGGAATTTTAACACATAAATGCTAAATTAATCACGACCCTAGTGTTGCAAGTTCCTAATGGGAACCTCCCCTTTTACATTCATACTGATGTGTTGGACAAGGTGTTATGAGTATTCCTATGACAAAAAGAACTTAAAGAAACATGTTCCATTTACTATATTAGAAAAAATTTAATTGGTGCAGATCTAAATTGCATAGTCATTGAGAAATATCTCCTAGCAATAATATATGGAATCAACAAATTTAGACATTATATAACTATTTATCAATTTTTTGTGCATACTAATCACTAAACAATTAAATACTCAATGAATGAACCAATTTTAAATGGAATGATTATTAGATGGTTATTATTGTTGTAGGAGTTTGATCTAGCCATTCTTGATAAGTCTGGCACATGGAATTTTGTTGCAAACTTTTTATCTAGATTGACTAATGGTGCAAAAAAGAGGTTGTTAAAGACTCATTCCCATATGAACACATGTTTTCTATACCATTGCAAACTCCCTATTTTTCTGACACAAAAAACTACTTGGTAGAAAGAAGATTTCCTCATCTAAAGAACATTGCAAAATAGTAAGACAAAGTGCCTCATACACCTAGATAAAAGGGTATTTATTCAAGGTTAGAACATACCACATTCTCATAAGATGCATTAGTGAAGATGAAGTACACAAGATTCTTAAAGTTGTCATGGTGAAAACTAAAGTTGTCATAAAATTCCTAAGGTAAAAACCATAAATGACACTCTAAGACAAATCATGGCTTGAAAACTAGAAATGGAAATCCTTTATCTATAGGAAAATAAAAATATCTTCATGGAGAAAACCTCTTCAAGGTGCTATGACATAGAACGTGGGTGAAAACTAGCAATAGTAGTTTTTTTTTTGTGGGGGGGGGGAGGTGAGAAAAAATGCCTACTTTGTATATTTTATCTAGCCATCTCTTTGTGACATCAATGTGATTGCAGGATTCCAAGAGTACACCTCACAACTCAAAATGAGGACACTTTGAAGCAGCACCCAAAGAAAAGGATAGTCTATATTCCTCTAATAGTTTCATCTCTTGATCAATTGCAATTGCAAGTTTATTCAACTTCTTCTCAAGGTAGATGATATGGTTGTCTTAAAACTCTACATTCATATTGAGTTCACAATCCATGGAAAAATTTCCAAATTCTACATATATCGGTACAAAGAAAGTAGATCATGAAGTGGATTCTTCATAGGATTTACAATTCTCATAGCATTTGTGTATACCTCAAAGGTTTACAAGTTGAATGAAGTTTATCAAATGAGAAAATATTCATATAATGGTATATAGTCTTCAAGAACTCAACTCAATCCTTCATCAGAGTTGATAGAATTGTTGACATTGGATTTAGGTTTAGGGGTACAAATGGAAGCATACACTCTCACCTAGAAATAATATCCGATTATCAAGATCAACATGTTGGACACATCAAAATTCCATTTATATTGCATGACTAATGAAATAGCCCATTAGTTTAACAAACAACTATCGCAGGACTACAAGAAGCCAAAGGAGATACAAATTTCAAGGGTTACAAATAGCAAATAAGTATATTGTGACCAAGAATCTATAAGCATGAACTACAATGGTCTCATCATGCTAAGGAGATACATAAAAAGGTTATTGGAAAGTTTTCAAAGAGAGTCAAAACATGTTTCATAATGAAGGGAACAAAGACTCTAGTCATAGGATTACCATCAAGGGATGAATCATAAAGCCACAAGAAGAAAATGAAACAAATATTCATGATGCTAATTCATAATTGCTCATCATTATTCATAATTGTTCAACCAAATTTTCCATCATTGTTCTAAGGTATGGGTTTTTATCATTACTCAAAGGCCTCGGAAAGAGATTCCAATGACCATACTTCATGTAAATTAAATCTGTGCTCAAGTATCCAAATGCAAAGAAAATATGTTCCTAGTCTACTAATAAGAAATTGAAAAAGTTGAAATGTCACCATGAAGCAAAAACATAGATTCCACCAAAATTCCATACCAAGGGAATGAAGGTAGTGTTAGCGACATCTCTTGTACAGGGATGTTTTCCTTTTCGATTTGAGGCCTCTGATGTAAATGCATGGAAGTGGGATTTTGAAAGTCGGTCATGTGAGTTTTATTCAAAGGCCACAGCCATAAGCGTCAAGCGCAACGCATAGAAGAGATCTGTTTTGGGCCCAAGTCAAGCAAGCGAGCGCTCTGATTTCAACATTCAGGATGCATCTAGGAAATCAAATTAGCGGTAGGCGGGAAATCGCGATTGGAAAAGTTGTGCCGAGGTTAACGCATTTGATAGTGCCCATCCATTCAAAGGGGACACTTGGCGGCAAATTGATCCATCTCAGTGTTTCGCCCATCACGACTCTAAGGCGCAAAAGGCATCTCTGATATATCCCGATGCGCAAGGTGCCGGGAAAGTCTCGGACCCGGGCCCACCGCAGCGTCAGGAGAATTCAAGATCGTTAGATCTCAGAAGGACGCATGGCACCAGATCCAGCTGCCTCGGCGTTTCTCTCATCGCGATTTTAATCAGCAAAGGTTATCCCTTTCATATTTGCGAACGCCGGAAGCGAGACGCTGGGGCCTGCGATGCCACGAATCATTTTCAGCCATCCATCAAAGAGGGACACGTGGTGTGCGATTGGGCTCCATCGCCTCCTCGCCCCTCGCAACTTTGAAGATCGAGGACCAGCCTCCTCCCAACCGCGAGACGCGAAGCGTCGAAAGCATTCAGGACTCAGGCCCACATTATCGCCGAAAGTGATCTCAGCCTTCTATCCTGCACGGACACGTGGTGCACGATTAGGCCCTATCACCTCTTCATGCATCTCGACTTTAAAGAGTAAGGACTAGCTCCTCCCCATCCATGAGACGCGAAGTGCCGAAGCTCCTGAGCGTATCGTCTCGGCCACTCCCTGAGGAAGCAGTTAATGAAAATCAAGCGGGTGGTTGAAGCCTCCTTTCAGTCATTAAATAAGGGGAATAGAGGGTCTGGTAAGTTGCCTGCCCGCAGGGTTCCTGTCTATCAATTTTATTGAAGAAGCCATACCGAAGTCTTCAGCTCAACAGAGAAGTCTGCACACGCTATCTGCACACTTAATAGCTCAGCTACTCCCCTTGTTGGAGCCACACGCAGTTAATATGGAATCTTTCCTAGGCGCACGATCGTCCAGTCTACATGCGCAGACTGTCAGAAGACATGCAGACGCAATGTTATTAATGCAGTATCTCGTTTTCGCTGCGATGTTTTGTTTTAAGTATATGTAGGCGTTTTCACCATTTTTGTAAGCATCAATGGTAGAGCAGAGCTCCCTACTGTAAAGTTTAACAGACATTCTAGTTTGTTGGATATGCATCTATATATGAGATATCTTGTTTTTTGACAGACAGTTTCTTCACTCCATCTAATTTTCGTCTCATGCTAAGAGAGTTCGTGATTGACTGAGTCACGCAAATTATTGCAGTTCTGTTATGATAAATGATTTACCGTTGCATTATTGTATTCTCTGGTTTTCTGTATTTAAGTGCAAGAAGACCTTGCGTTTGGATGCCTTTTTCTACAGTCTGTTAGGAACCTGTCGTTTATAACAGACCTTCGCACTCTTCCCATATAAGTCTTCCGCCTATTCACCCTTTACTACAACTCACTGTCTGAAGTTTATATAAGACCTCACTTACCTATGCATGCCTAGCCTAGTTTTGGAGTTGGAATGATATCGTTTTGAGTTGGCTTCCATTCAGTCACCCCATCTATAAACAAGTCGTGACATAAAACTAATGGGCATCGAGCTCTGCTCTTGATAGCAATTCGGGAGTGACTTCCGACGCTAACATTTCTGGTGCCGTTGCCGGGGATGAAGTTGAAGATTTTCCCTGGGCAGAATGACAACGATCAACTGATTTTGAAGGTGCATCAGAAATCAGAATTATTCAGATTTCTACTGTGCACCTGGCGACTCCACTGTGGTGACTCCATTGTTTCCACTTTACTGTTTCAGTTGTGGCCACTATTGGCACACCTGAAAGCTGACCCAGAGGAGATTTCTCGAGAAGGTTTCAGCGGCTGCTTTCTCAGCCTGAGAAGTTTCCTGGGGTAATGATAATGTTAAGATTTGGCCTTTGATGGTGAACAAGGACCATACACATTCGAAGCTGCACATTTTTCACCTGGCGACTCCATGATTCAAGGATCGATTGGTGACTTCACTGGTTCGATATGGAGAAAATCCTTGCTCGCAGGTTTGCTCCTTTTAATTTTTCTACTATTCCTGGTTTTCCTAATGTCGTCCCCTCTATGGATGAATGGGGTGATTATTTTCCCATATTTGGAAAGTGTGAAGAGGACAACCCTTCTCAGCACCTCAGTGAGTTTCATGAACTCATGCGTCAGTGGGAGATACATCATGAGGATGTGTTACTGAAGATGTTCATGTTCTCGTTAGTAGGGGATGCACGTAAATGGTACCATTCTTTACCCCTTGCTAGCATTTCTTCACTCCATGGATTCCATGCATCTTTCACCGCCTATTGTCAAAGGTTGTATCCCCCTGAGTTAATTTGTCATAATTGTTGTGAGGGATACCACAACTCTATACAAGAGAAAGTTGTTTCTGACGTAAGCTGTGGGGAGGATCCTGATGACCTGGATCAGAACTCAGTCCTTTCTCCTTCCCATTCATTTGCATCCAAGGCAGGTTATGAAATTGATGAAGTTCCCAGGGAGGAGGATGGCGCCCTGAGTAAGCTGATGGAGCAGGTGAAATATCTCTCTGCCCAATTAGAAGGGATGAAATATGAAGACTGTGTAGAGGATTTTCCAGTCCTTGAGGTAGACGCTCTGAGAAACTCTTTTGAAGAGATTGTTGAAGATTTATTAGGTGAGTTAGCATCTGCCCCCGATGAGCTTGTTGTCTCAGATCAAAGCGATGAAGTGGTAGTTGGGGAAGAGGACTGTTCTCTTTTTCTTCATGAGATTTCCCATGATGTATTTACATTTGGGATTGAAAAGGAGGATCTGGAGATCATTCCTTTTTTACAAGATGAAGAAGTCTGGTGCTCACCCAGCTTCAACGACTATTCAGTTGAGGAGAAGCAGAGCGCCACATCACATATTGATGACCTAGGTAGCATCCAACCCATGTATGACAGCTATGAATTAGGTTCTGAGATGGACACCCAGAACTTCCAAGAGAAGACTACAAAGCCTTCTCCTCTGTTCACAAATGAAAGACAATGCGAGGAAATCAGCCCCCTTGAGCAGCAAATTGAAAAGCAGAGCTTTCCCACAGGTCCTATCTATGATGATTATGACTCTGACCCTTGGGAGAGCCAAGAAGAGGCACCAGAAGAACCAGAGGAGCAGTCGAAGATGCAGTTTACAGACTGCGCAGAGCCAGTCAGTGAGCATCCACCACCTAAGATCAACAGGCCTACTTTAGTTATTCACCCGCCTGTGGATATCAGATACATTTAGCCACGTGTGAGAAAGTGTGTAGCAAAAGAGGCTGTATTTCACCAATTCCTTGGAAATGGCCACTCATTCGATGACCCTGTCGGAAAATACATGGAGTGGCATTTCTCCTATGCCTTGGAGACGCCCTATTTCATCTCAACTCCAGCCTGTAAGGAGGAGTTGATGAGTGTAACCGTTCTGCTGTCATGGCTACACCATCTGCTGATGATCATTGACAAAAGGAAGGAGCTTCTATCGAGGAAGCTACTTGGATGGCTATGGTGGAAGTTCTCTTTCACCTAGCCCATGTAAAATATTTTATTAGTTTAGGATTGTATATAAATAAGCTCCTTTGAGCATGTAGCTTTATTTTGTTACTTTTATTTTTTGACCTATATTTTCAGCAGCGGGATGTTTTCAGCATGACTCTATAGCCCAACATCAAGGCATTGAAGCTGCGGAATGAGTTCTTAGAGCATCACAGGGATGAATCTATCCCCCATGGAGCCTAATGTTAGTGACATTTATTTTACAGGAATGCTTTCCTTTCCGATTTGAGGCCTCTGATGTAAACGCATGGAAGTGGGATTTTGAAAGCCGGTCAGGTGAGTTTTATTCAAAGGCCACAGCCATAAGCGTCGAGTGCAGCACACAGAAGAGATCCGTTTCGGGCCCAAGTCAAGCAAGCAAGCACTCTAATTTCAACGTTAAGGATGCATCCAGGAAATCAGATCAACGGTAGGTAGGAAATCACGATTGGCAAAGCTGCGCCGAGGTTAACGCATTTGATAGCACCCATCCATTCAAAGGGGACACCTGGTGGAAAATTGAGCCATCTCGACGTTTCTCCCATCGCGACTCTAAGGCGCAAAAGGCAGCTCTGATATATCCCGATGCGCGAGGTGTCGGGAAAGTCTTGGACCCGAGCCCACCGCAGCGTCAGGAGAATTCAAGACCGTTAGATCTCAGAAGGACACGTGGCACCAGATCGAGCCGCCTCGGTGTTTCGCTCATTGCGATTTTAATCAGCGAAGGTTAGCCCTTTCATATTTGCGAATGCCGGAAGTGAGATGCTGGGGCCCGCGACACCATGAAGCATTTTCAGCCTTCCATCAAAGAGGGATGCGTGGTGCACGATTGGGCTCCATCGCCTCCTTGCCCCTCGCAACTTTGAAGATCGAGGACTAGCCTCCTCCCAACCGCGAGACACGAAGCATCGAAAGCATTCAGGACTCGGGCCCACAGTATCGCCGAAAGTGATCTCAGCCGTCTATCCTGCACGGACATGTGGTGCATGATTAGTCCCTATCGCCTCTTCGTGCATATCGACTTTAAAGAGTAAGGACTAGCTCCTCCCCATCCATGAGACGCGAAGTGTCAAAGATCCTAAGCGTATCGTCTCGGCCACTCCCTGAGGAAGCAGTTAATGAAAATCAAGCGGGTGGTTGAAGCCTCCTTTCAGTCATTAAATAAGGGGAATGGAGGGTCTGGTAAGCTGCCTGCCCGCAGGGTTCCTGTCTATCGATTTTCTCGAAGAATCCATACCGAAGTCTTCAGCTCGACAGAGAAGTCTGGACATGCTATTCGAACACTTAATAGCTCAGCTACTCCCCTTGTTGGAGCCATGCGCAGTTAATATGGCGTCTGTCATAGGTGCATGATCGTATAGTCTGCATGCGCAGACTGTCAGAAGACATGCAAACGTAATGTTATTAATGTAGTATCTCATTTTCGTTGCGGTGTTTTGTTTTGAGTATATGTAGGCATTTTCGCCATTTTTGTAAGCATCAATGGTAGAGAAGAGCTCTCTATTGTAAAGTTTAACATACATTCTAGTTTGTTGGATATGCATCTGTATATGAGATATCTTGTTTTATGACAGGCAGTTTTTCTCATTCCATCTAATTTTCGTCTCATGCTAAGAGAGTTCGTGATTGACTGAGTCGCGCGAATTATTGCAGTTCTGTTATGATAAATGATTTATCATTGCATTATTGTATTCTCTGGTTTTCTGTATTTAAGTGCAAGATGACCTTGTGTTTGGATGCCTTCTTCTACAGTCTGTTAGGAAACTATCATTTATAACAGACCTTCGCACTCTTCCCATATAAGTCTTCCGCCTGTTCACCCTTTACTACAACTCACTGTCTGAAGTTTATATAAGACCTCACTTACCTATGCATGCATGGCCTAGTTTTGGAGTTGGAATGATATTGTTTTGAGTTGGCTTCCATTCGGTCACCCCATCTATAAAAAAACTGTGACATAAAACTGATGGGCATCGGGCTCTGCTCGTGATAGCAATCTGGGAGTGACTTCTGATGCTAACAGGTAGAAATAAAACAAAAGGTCAAGTAAAATTTTAAAGGAATATGAAAAAGAAGAATAAGTTTCGATGAGGCTTCAATCCTTAGTTCAAGAAAACATCTCATGGATCTCATATATCATATTTTCCTTCACGTTGCTAAATCTAAACTACATTGGTGTGGATATGCAAATAGTTCACCTCATGAAGTAATTGATACATGGTCGTGTGGATATGAAAATAGTTCACCTCATGAAGTAATTGATACATTGATTAATGGATCATGAATCCATGGAATCCATGCTTTATTGCTTCATTCATACATATAATGGTGATCTTTCAACCTACTACAAAGGCCCAAGATCCCAATTGTCGACTTACATATCTACAGTATCAAAGATAAATCTCATCAAAATTTATTTTCTCACTAATGTTACTATGACATAGTTGATACCAAGTGAATGACGCCCAACTCTACCACAGATAAAGGGAGCAAGAAAAATAATAGAAATCAAGGAAGCTAATCAATTCTGGTTGGAGGGTAATCACTTCTACTTCCTTGAGTAGTAGCACTCATAGCTTCTTTTATTTTGAGAGTATCAAAAGAATTGTAGAAATTTTCTTTGATTACTAATCGATATTGGAAATTCATCTTAGAAACTTGAGAAAAGAAGTAAAGGTTGGCAGAGGAAATTTTCAAAGTAAATTCAACATCCAACATCCAACATCCTTGCTTTATATCATTATAAATTCTTCTCATCCAATGTATTTAAGAAGTATCATGTAGTCAACTACAAGCTTATCCATAAATTCCATAATAGCTAGTTGAGAATCATTGAAAGCACTATATAATCATGGAAATAAATCAACTGGGGATGGTGAATAGATCGAGGCATAATGTCAATGGAAGAAATTTTTTTCTACAAGGTTCATTAACACATTCCAATAATCACCTCATCAACTTCTGAAAATTAACAAGGTTGTAGAAATACATCCCAATCAAATTGGGTAGTGATATACAACTTAGAAATGACACCACTTGCTCCTACCTCCGTTTACAACCATTAAACTCTCTTTGGAACATTAATACAAAGTTTTCAACCTACAACCATAAAAAACAAGCAAACTATAGAGTTCACAATTTCCAAAAAAAGTTAAAAAAAAAAAGAAAAACTACTATAGAGTTTGTTATAATTTTTTTTGATAAAAAATGTGTATGAGGTTTTCAAACGTCCAACGTTTTGAGTGAAAACCCCACCCGTCATTAGGGACACTTGAAGCTATCATGTTGGAAATGAGTGTTGACGTTTGTATTTAAAGAGGAAGAATGGTATGTAACCATTGAGGATAGGAAATAGGAAAAAATTATTCGTTGAGATCAATTATTAATAGACATAGTAAATTAATTGTTTAGATCAAATAATAATAAAGAAAGTAAACAATTAATTTACTATGTCTATTAATATTTGATCTCAATGGATAATTTTTTCCTAGTTCCTATCGTCAATGGTCACATACCATTATTCCTCTTTAAATACAAACCTCGACACTTGCTTTGAACATGATAGCTTCAAGTGTCCCTGATGATGGGTGGACTGTCCACTCGAAACATTGGACGTTTCAAAACCTCATACACATTTTTTATCCAAAACAATTTCTAACATTATGACTAACTGTGGAAACCTACATACTTAGATAGTACATATTTTGGTCACTATAGAGAACTATAGAGTTTACACTGACAACAAACAAATAGAAAAAGGCCTCCAAGCATCAAGGGTAAATGTGGACATTACTCCAAGCCAAAGATTCTAATTCATATAACATAATTCAAGCACAAGGATTCATGTTAAAGTTTAAGCTATTATTAGGTTACCTTTCAATTTACTAGATAACAATAGAATAGATAGGATCACTGAGAGAAACACAATCACAAGATACACAACATTTATCTTGGGAAACCCTCATGGGGAAGAAAACCCAGCAAACCTTCCTTAATATAGATAGCCAATTTCAATGAACCAAAAAAATATAGAAATTCCTCTCCCAAGGATGTACCTCTCTCTCTCTTCCTTCTTCCGGCAACTAGTAACTACAACTTCCTTCAATACTTGTGCACTAAATGAGTGAGCTGAGTGTGTGTACAAATGAGGCACTAGCCTCTCTTATTTATACAATATGGCAAGCATTGAACTAGGGTGTCTTTTCACTGGCTAGGATGACTTCTCATTCTGGGTGGTTATAACCACTTTAATATATTCTGTATGGGTCGACTTCTCATTTTGGGTGGTTATACCCACTTTAATATATTTTGGGTCCAACTTTTCATTTAGCTTATTACAATTAGGGTTTGACCAATCCGCAACAGGGGATTTGGTCATTTACAATACCCGACATGATCAATCCACAAAAGGGGATTGATCTAATCAATAACAAATATATTTTATCTTTTGCTTTATCCACAAAAGGGGATAAGAATATTCTTTGCAGTTACACAATATTTTAAAACTCCCTCTTAACAAGAAGTATATTCTTTATCTTTTGACAGGTCACTAGATTTCATCATCAACTAGGAAACTAGATAACATCATCAACATCATCAATTGGGTAACATCATTAACTGGATAACGAGAGGCATCCACTTGGTTATCTGGCATCATGATCACTGACTGGCATATCTATAAATCATCAGAAGTTTTGTTCTCTTTATCTTCACACATAAGATACTCTTTCTTTCTTTCGTCTTCATGCAGAAGATACTTCTTTCTTATCTTCACAYAGAAGATATCTTATCTTCACACATAAGATGTCTTATCTTCACACARAAGATATTCTATGAGTTTTTCCATTCCTTTTATGTTCTCCCTTCTCTTGTAGYCATCTATCTTACCCATCCACTGGGGAGGACTACTACCATAGCTTCACTCCTAGTCATCCCACATGAACTAGAGAAGCYAATATGCTAGCCTAGGCAAGACTAGAATCCCTTTCCATGATCCACGTRGGATCACAACACAAACCTCAAGAGCYAACTAACCATTCCACATGGTCAATTTTTGTGTTCCAGGCTACTCAATCCTTGGTCAAAGGAAAGTATCTACCTRYTGCCCCTTGGAGAAAAATCCAAATTCCTCTCTACGAGGGTGGTCACACCCCTCTCTATGAGGGTATTCTAGCATGTCCCTAGAGTATCCAAAACTCAACACTTGRAYAGAGGCCAACCTTAGAAAATTTTCCATTCCCCTTATCTACGAAGGTCTCTTCCTTCTCTATGAAGGTCTACCTATGGGATTGCTCTTTCCTTCTCTACRAAGGTCTTTTCTCTTTCTCCTTCTCTACGAAGGTCTAGCTATGGGATMTGAAAAAATATCTTGTGGTCCAAAATATTTCCATGGTATAATACCATGATACCCATCTGTTGGGCACCATCCATCTACTGGATAACCTTCATCTTGATCAAAATATATGGGCACCATCCATCTACTTTCCTAACTGCATCAAATCATGATCCTCCATTTTGAACTCGAAGACATGGCTCCCTCTTGCACCAAACTAATAGCTTCTAATAATCATCCTTAAAGTTCTCTTCTATAATATCCTAGGTTCCTTCTTGAGTTCGAACATTTATTTCTTTCTTTCTTCATACTGTATCAACCTGCTCCCTCTGAATCTATAAGAACGGTACCGAAGCAGCCTGTAGTTACATGCATCTCATCAACTATATCTGAGTATCCATCTTTTTCTTCATCTTGAACCTTTTTGTTATGCATCTTTAGGAGCCTCCTGCTCCTATATAAATATTGGATACTATTTGGTCTTTACTGATTGTCACCATATCATACGTCCTTCTCATGCTATCTAAGTTTTGCAAGTCAATACATAAGTTCTTTCTTCTGAGACCTGTAAACTTACTTACAGTATGATTTTTGAGACATGTCACTTAGCCAATTAGTCGGTAACAATAAGAATTAATAAAACTATATCATGATTCCTATCAGAGTAGTACACATATTTTCTTAAGCACAACTTGTTTAACCATGTACACATCTGAAACCCTAATCATGAATAAGACTTTTGAACTCTTTTTCACTATAGCTATGAAATTACCAATTTTTTCCGTTACTATCATAGCTAAACACATACCTTTTTCACTCTCATAAGTGATCATACCTGAAATAAATATTTTATCTCTTTCTTTATCATCTTCTTTGATACTTCCTTCATAAGTTTGCATAAACACTGAAATAAAATGAGGTTAATTAAAATTCTCACAAAATACTAACTTGTAACGATAAAGTATTAAAGTAAGCAAGATACTAAAAATAAACATTAATACTTATCTTTTGTTTTTGTGTGGGGAGGCTCTACGGACTCTACCATTTTCTATCTTTCTTCAGATCAACTATCTTCAACTTAAAGTACATAATCCTCAATTCCTGYTGAAKCTTTCTTTGAGGGAGGAGATTCCTCTTCCTCTCCCACATGTGCTTGATTCTTTCTTTTCCCTTTGGTTCTGGTACACCCATTGTAACATGTTCTAGGAGATCATTCTCGTCTAGAATCATCTGCAACCTATGCTTCCAAGATTTGAAGTTTCCAGATCCTTCCAGACTGTCTTCTACCCTCATACGGGTAGCCATTCTTTCTTGTAGTAGAAACCCTAGCCCTCTAAGCTTATAGAAATAATAGAAAAATCAAATTTCTTGGATTTGAAAACTGAACTGACAAAAAGATGCACTGGACTGAGGCGAGTATGCTGGTATAGTCAGTTTTTGAAAATTCCAATTTTTGACCCTTGAAACTGGACCAACAGATTTCTAGACTGGTGCTTATGGTTTTCTGGTACTTCTGGTTTTCTAGTACTTTTGGTTTCTTGGTACTTCTAGTTTTTTGGTACTTCTGGTTTCCTGGTACTTCTGGTTTCCCGGTACTTCTAGTTTTCTAGTACTTTTGGTTTTCCGGTACTTATGGTTTTCTGGTACTTCTAGTTTTCTGGTATTTCTAGTTTTCTGGTACTTCTGGTTTCCTGGTACTTTTGGTTTTTCAGTACTTATGGTTTTCCAGTACTTCTAGTTTTCCGGTAATTCTGGTTTTCCTATACTTCTGGTTTTTTGGTACTTCTGGTTTTCTTGTACTTCTGGTTCTCTGGTACTTCTAGTTTTCTAGTACTTTTGGTTCTCTGGTACTTCTGGTACTTCTGGTACTCTGGTTTTTTGGTACTTTTGGTACTTTGTGAAAACTAGGGTTTCACTTTTCAGTAGATATAGCCACTGAAAAGGTGCGTTGAATATGCCAAAGTGTTCCTTGAGGTAGGGTGCACTTTTCTAGATGGATTTGGAGCTGAAATTCTTCTTTAATAAAAAGACCTAATTTTCTTGTACGACAACAATGACGTTTTTCTTTTTCCTATTAAAGATGATCTCTTCATCTTAGCTCTGATACCATGTTAAATCTTAAGCTATTATTAGGTTACCTTTCAATTTACTAGATAACAATAGCATAGATAGGATCACTGAGAGAAACACAATCACAAGATACACAACATTTATCCTGGGAAACCCTCATGGGGAACAAAACCCAACAAAAATTCCTTAATATAGATAACCAATACAATGCCAAGACAATGAGCCAAACAACATGGAAATTTCTCTCCCAAGGATGTACCTCTCTCTCTCTTCCTTCTTCTGGCAACCGATAACTACAACTTCCTTCAATACTTGTGCACTAGATGAGTGAGATGAGTGTGTGTACAAATGAGGCGTTGGCCTCTCTTATTTATACAATCTAGCGGGCGTTAAACCGGGGTGTCTTTTCGCTGGTTGGGCCAACTTCTCATTCTAGGTGGTTATAACCACTTTAATATATTTTGGCTGGGTCGACTTCTCATTCTAGGTGGTTATACCCACATTAATATATTTTGGGGCCGACTTTTCATTTAGCCTATTACAATTAGGGTTTGACCAATCCACAACAGGGGATTTGGTCATTTACAATACTCAACATGATCAATCCACAAAAGGAGATTGATCTAATCAATAACAAATATATTTTATCTTTTACTTTATCCACAAAAAAGGATAAGAATATTCTTTGCAGTTACACAATATTTTAACAATTCCAAGTATGGTTTTCTTACCCATAGTTTGAGTGAATAATCCGTTATAATGAATTGTTAGAAACTTTATTTAACCATTTGAACACCCACATGTCCATTTGTTCCATGAGGTCATTATAATTTGAGCTAGGGGGAATGGTTCCACAATAAAATTAAGGTTCCACCATGGCATCAAAAGGCATCGCTATGCATTTGTTTTATCATGTATGGAACCCCATGCTATTTTTCTCTATCCATTTTGAATCTCTCCATTGCCATTGAAATCCTTCTTCCCTTCATCAAAATACCCATCAAAAGAGCCATTTCCAGTGCATCCCTTGCGAGAGTAACAACAGTGGTAATATAAAGTTAAAGGATAGTACAAACAAAGAACTCAAAGAAGGAGGGAAGAAATCTAGTTCAAGACTAAAATTGCATGAAGAAGTAAGGAGACTCTCAAGTCTAATATAACTCATAATTTCATTGCAATATATATCATTGTCTCTTCCATTACATTTGAATAGTATTTAACATCTAAATGAAGAAAAAAACCCTAGATTTTTCTTACCACAAAATTAGTAGATCAAAACTTCAATAAAATGACAACAAGGTTTAATAGAAGGGAACCCATCGATACCTCTTGTCTCTACACAAACCATTATTTGGTAGAAATCTTCTAGAGATCACAATGGCTAGAATATTTCTCTACGCCATAGGGGTTTGATGACAATATATTGATGTATTTTTATTAGAGCTTTAGGAATAGTGTTAACAAAGGTCAAAAACAGGGTTGCATTGCCAACATAGGAGGGATATAACTCCATATTGATGTGGACACCATTGCTAGGGTATTAAGGCTTCCCCTGGGACTTTAATGGGAAAAAAATGATAGGTTCCAAGTCATGAAAGCCAAAAAAATATTCCTACTACTATATGAGACTATAGAGGATGTTAGCCAAGCAGTAAAGAGAACTAATATCCAACAACTTGGGATGAAGTATCCCTTCACATGATCGAATACATCGCCTATGCGGGGAGGCACAACCTTGTATATTCATATCATTTCAAACTATTGCACCAACATAGGTATTTTTACTATAGAAATATAGAGGATAACTTAAGTATCCCTTACTTCATCCTCCAATCCCTCAAAAAAATGAGTAACAAAGTGTAGGCAAGAAAACCCACATATTTGGCCCATATTGGACTCACTAAATTGCTTCTATATGATGGGTTAACTAGGAAACAACACATTGTTCCATGGGGAAATATTTTCGAAATAAATGCGGAAGAATACACAACCTTGCAAGATAGGAAACAAGAACATATCAACCCCACAAAAGTCACAAGGAAGA
>JZKD02S2074804.1:63607-76965 GCA_000966675.3 Picea glauca
AACATTTATCAAAAACCACAAGCATTAATTAATTATCTTATAGATAAATTTTCAAATGAAGAAGATTGGGTTTTGGATTTGTTCTCGGGTTCAGGTAAGAATCCTGATCTAATATGTATGAAATCATACTTCAATATATTTAAAAAGTATGGAACAATAAATTAATCAAAGAGACAAAATTATATGAAAAATCGTAACTTCGAAAAAGTAAATGGTAGAAAACATTTTTAAGACTGAAAGAAGCATGAGAAAAAGATTAAAAGGGAGTTGAATAAAAACAATATATATATATTTAGAAAAAAATGAAAATAGATGAAAAATGAGCATTTAAAAAAATAATCTGAAAACATTGTGGATCGAAAAATTTAAAATATAAAAAATTAGCTAAAAATAGAGAGGGGGTGCTACCGGTAGCACCATTTTTAAAAACAAGGTAAAAAGTTGGACCCCCAAAAAAATGAGAACTCTCGAGAGTTCTCGTTAAGTTGGTAACTATGTTTTGAATGTGGTAACACAAATTCACCTACAAATCTACAACATAAACAATCAATGTTGGTTAATGTAGAGAATGTTAATCATACGTGTTGGATTCAAATTTTATAGATGATCAACTGACAACAAAAATAGAGGGAAAAAAAGAGCTTTATCATCATGTACTAAATGTGACAAAATATATTACATACCTTGGGAGTTGCGTGACACAAGTTTTTGACAAACCATTCATAACCGTTAAGTTCACCAACAACAATATAGTAATGATAAGACTTATTTTGGATCCTTAATGAAGAGTTTGTCATGGTTTATCAATTACATGTATATCAAAAACACCATCAAGTGGGTCCTCATCATCATCTATTCCAACATTATTAAATGTCTCCTGGATCGAGATATTTTTCCCATATTCTTCAATTGTGTTGTTAACATCATCTTCTTATTCCACAAGATCATTAGATTGATCTTCAATATTTTCTCCATGTTCCTGAAAAAGTGCTTGTTCAACCAAGTCCTACTCCATGGGAAGTGCCCTAAGGTGACATTTCTTTATAATTACAAACAATGAAGTAATATTAGTGTATATAAAATATATTAAAATGATACAAACATTTACAAATATAATATAGCAAAATAGATACATCAAACACAAAGAAAAATACACCTTAGGTGAGAGAGAGAAACAAAGACAACAAATCAATGATCAATCGTGTGCAATTTATCAAGATGTTTATGCATATGTTGAAAAATTATAGGAAAATTGTTACTTTTTTTGACATATAGAAAGAGAGATACTTTGTGAGATATATAGTCCCAACCAACAAAAACAACATATTCTTATTTCGCCTTCATCATTATGTCATATTCTTTATTGATTTCACTTGAAGAGCACAAGTTTTAAGTGGAAGGAAATTTTCCCTAGCCCAACTTGGATACCACGATTTAATTTATAAGGGACTCAGAGTTGAGGCATTAGGGGTTAACACATTAGTGTTCCAAGGGTTAGGGTTTTTTTTAAAGTGTTAGGGTTTAATTTGGGCTAATTAGGGGTCAAGGATAGTGGTAATTAATGGTTTAGGGATTTATAAGGGGTCAAGGGACAAGGCATTAGGGGTTAACAAATTATCGGTCGTCCAAGGGTGAGTGGTACTTATCAGGAGGTAGTTTATATGGAGCAACTATCTTAGCCGGTGAGAGAGAGAAGCAAAGATAACAAATCAATGATGAAGCTTTTGCAATTTATCAATATGTTTAAAAAATATAGGAAAAATGTTAATTTCCTTGACATGTAGAAAGAGAGACACTTTGTGTGATATATAGTCACAACCAACAAAAGCAACATATTCTTATTTCACCTTCCTCATGATGTCATATTCTTTCTTGATTTCATTTCGAGACCATAAGTTTTAAGTGGATGGAAACTTCCCCATAACCAAATTGGAGACCATGGTTTAATTTATAAGGGGTTAAGAGATGAAGGATTACGGGTTAACACATTAGTGATGCAGGGGTTAGGGGTTAAGGGGTAATTAGGGGTCAAGGATAGGGTACTTAAATATTTAGGTTTTTATAAGGAGTCAATAGATAAGGGATTAGGGGTTAACAAGTTATTTGTCATACAAGGGTTAGTGGTACTTAGGATTTGGTATTCAATATGGAGCATATAGCTTAGGCGGTCAGAGAGAGAAGCAAAGAGAACAAATCAATGATGAAGCTTTTGCAATTTAACAATATGTTTATCAATATCTTGAAAAAATATAGGAAAAACGTTACTTTTATTGACATGTAGAAAGAGAGACAATTTATGAGATATATAGTCACAACCAACAAAAACAACATATTCTTATTTCGCCTTCATCATGATGTCATATTCTTTCTTGATTTCATTTCAAGACCTCAAGTGTTAAGTGCATGAAAACTTCCCCCAAACGAAATTGGAGACCATGGTTTAATTTATAAGGGGTTAACAAATGAGGGATTAGGGGTTATCACATTAGTGATGCAAGGGTTAGGAGTTAAGGGGTAATTAGCGATCAAGAATCTAGTACTTAACGATTTAGGTGTTTAAAAGCAGTCAAGAGATAAGGGATTAGGGGTTAACAGGTTATTGGTCATACAAGGGTTAGGGGTACTTAGGAGTTGGTATTCTATATCGAGAAATAAAATTAGGTGTGAGAGAGAGCAACAAAGACAACAAATCAATGATGAAGCTTTTGCAATTTATCAAGATGTTTATGAATGTGTTGAAAAAATATAGGAAAAATGTTACTTTTGTTGACATGTAGAAAGAGAAAAATTTGTGGGATACATAGTCACAACCAACAAAAATAACCTATTGTTATTTCTCCTTCATCATTATGTCATATTCTTCCTTGATTTCACTTGGTGACCACAACTTTTAATTCCATGGAAACTTTCCCACAACTTGGATACCACGGTTTATAAGGGGTTGAGAGATTATATATCCCTTTGATCCCTAACCTTTTAATCCCTATCCCCTAACTACTCAAAACCTATCCCCCTTATCCTTAACACCTTAACCTCATTCCTTTTAAACCCTTAAACCATCAACCCCTAGTCCCTAAATCATTCAACCCTAAACTCTTAACCATTAACCCCTTACCCACTAAACCCCTAAATTATTAACCCTAAAGTGACATAACCCCTTAATCCCTAACCCTAAACCCCTAACCACTACTCTCTAAAACCCTTTAACCTCTAAATCTCCTAGGACCTAAACCCACCAAACCTACCTTAAACCCTAACCTATTAACCCTAACCCCTTAACCACTCAGCCCTAATATAGCCTTCTTAACCCTTAAACCACTAAATTATTAAGCCCTAACCCCTTACACCTTCTACCTCTAAACCTCTAACCCCTTAAACACTAAACCCTACCCTAGAACCTAATTAAAATCTACATCTTATGTCTACTTCTTCTCTCCTTAACTTATTCTCAATTTGTTATTTATGTATAAATTACCCGTAAAGAGAAAATAATACATTATTTTTATTCATCATTTAACATATAAACGTTTACAAAAGCAATCTGCAATATAAAGACATATAATGAATAACTTACCAAGGGACGACCTTCAAGGTGTCCATACTCTCTACAACATGTTTTAGTTGTTTTAATTAAAAGTCTCTTTCTATTATAGCCCCTGCATGTTTTACAAGGGCAATAAAAAATTTCGATCACCCAAAGCCTCCAATGCAGATCTCACGTCTCCTTGTCCTCGTGGAGGAATGTTATGTGACATTTTTCCTTACACAACTTTCAGTGATGACCATCTTCGAAAATAAACCTCAATAGTTTAACTATTTGTAATGCAATTAAAAAAGTATACAAAATTTATATTCTTACCAAAAAATATCCCCTATAACCTCTGCAAACCATCACTAGTATAGACTACGTCTCTAATATTTTGATCCCTTACCTTTAGTCCCTATCCCCTAACTACTCAAACCCTATCCCCCTTATCCTTAACACCTTATCCTCATTCCTTTTAAGCCCTTAAACCCTTAACCCCTAGTCCCTAAATCATTCAACCCTAAACTCTTAACCATTAACCCCTTACCCACTAAACCCCTAAACTATTAACCCCTAACCTGACATAACCCCTTAATCCCTTACCATAAACCCCTAACCCCTACTCCCTAAAACCCTTTAACCTATAAATCATCTAGGACCTAAACCCACCAAACCTACCTTAAACCCTAACCTATTAACCCTAACCCCTTAACCACACAGCCCTAATCTAGCCTTTTTAACCCTTAAACCACTAAATTATTAAGCCCTAACCCCTTACACCTTGTACCCCTAAACTTTAAACCCCTTAAACACTAAACCCTACCCTAGACCCTAATTAAAATCTACATCTTATGTTTACTTCTTCTCTCCTTAACTTATTCTCAATTTGTTATTTATGTAGAAATTATCCATAAAGAAAAAAGAATACATTATTTGTATTCATCATTTAACATATAAACGTTTACAAAAGCAATATGCAATATAAAGACATATAACGAATAACTTACCAAGGGATGACCTTCAAGGTGTCCATACTCTCTACAATGTGTTTTAGTTGTTTAAATTAAAAGTCTCTTTCTATTATAGCCCCTGCATGTTTTACAAGGGAAATAAAAAATTTCGATCACCCAAAGCCTCCAATGCAGATCTCACGTCTCCTTTTCCTCGTGGAGGAATGTTATGTGACATTTTTCCTTACCAAACTTTTAGTGATGATTATCTTTAAAAATAAACCTCAGTAGTTTAACTATTTGTAATGCAATTAAAAAAGTAAACAAGATTTATATTCTTACCAAAAAATATCCCCTATAACCTCTGCAAATCATCAATAGTATAGACTACGTCTCTAATATATATCACTTTTTACGGCTATCGACACATAGTTATTCACCTAGTCAAGATATTTGGCGGAGTCTTTGTTCCTCTAATATCCGACGAAAGGAACTTTAGCCTCGAATAGTCTGCAATAAAGTCCTTTTCCTCAGATAGTCAATGAACATCATAGATTTAAAAAACAAAAACAAAAAATGCAAGTAAAATCCAATAGTACTACCGATTTTATCGGTACTTGAGTAAGAGGTGGATTTTTCCTCCGATGTGTAGTAGTTCTTGTTGTTGCATTCAACTCACACTTGCTCAAAAACATCGGTTCATATATTCACTCTTGAAACAAGATCATCCAAAATCTCTTCGCTTATATGTAGAGATTCTCATTTGGTGAGAGATTGATTGAGCTTCCAATAACTCAAATTGATCCAAGTTAGAACACTTTAATATGGAAATTAAAAAAAAAATGAAAAGTATACTCCAATATCTAAGTAGTCATACTAGTAAATTATTTATACAAGCTAGTAGGAAATGCCCTAGGCTCTTAGATAGTCTGGCACTAATTTAAAATCTTGAAAAATGATTTAGGCATGAAAGTTCACCATATATACAATTGATTGTGAAAGCATGTCCATTATAAGGACTTTAACGTTGTTGTATAACCATCCAAATAGTCCCCATTTTGTATTCTTAGTTGTTGAAATGTAATAATTACTCCAAAATATCTTCGATCTATAAATGTTGTTGACATATCTGAATTATAAACTTTGTTCGAGAGACATCATCCCCATAACTTTTGTAACAAGTTCTCCAGATAAATCAAGATCTTTCCTCTTTGTATATATATATACCTATTTTCTATATTAATGATGAATGCAAAAAAATTCACATATCTGAATTATAAACCTTGTTCGAGAGACATCATCCCCATAACTTTTGTAACAAGTTCTCTAGATAAATCAAGATCTCTCCTCTTTGTATATATATACCTATTTTATATATTAATGATGAATGAAAAAAAATTCAAAGAGAAGAAGCTCATGAGTATAACTCTATTTTTGTGTTGTATTTTATTTTACAACTTTAACTTTGTAAAACTATGCTCTTTTTCCCTCAAATTGATATCATAGCTAGAAAGGGCATGAACCCACTTACAATTATGTGCTTGAGTATTGAGAAGAGGAATGTTGTTGAGGTGAATCGAAGTGGGTTGAGTGCATGAAGTACCCTTTGACATGGAGAAGGATATGCGGGCATACAGAAGAGGCCAAAAAACTGAAGAATAAGTCGAGGGTTTAAGAGCCACTCGGTTGAAGACAAGCAAACGCTCCTTCGATAATTTTGAGTAGAAGAGATTGCATAACTATAGAGGAGGCCACAAATTGAAGAAACCAAATGAGAGTTGTGGTCAATTTCACTGAAAGCTTCCATCTATTGAAGAGAGAGGCCAAGAAGTTCCTCAATCAAGAGTGCAAAGTGAATCTTAGGATATTTTGGATATGGCATAAGTGAAAGGTGGAACAACATCCATCATCATCAAGCTAAGACACACAAGTTGTTAACCATGTAGGCCCACTTATGACCTTCTGACCTATTAAGAAGAAACACATGTTCTTAACCATTAGGCTCACTTATGATGTATATATAAATCTCAATCTCTTATATAATTTGGTTCTTTTTTCATCTCCTTCCTAACAAAAAAATTACATGACAAGTATAGTTATCCTACAATCTTAAAAGTGAATTCTTGGCTCTATTGATCAACACCTTCCAAAAAGCTAGTTTTGATTGCTTGCTTCTCCTCAAGACCAACAATCATACCTATACACTTGATTGTGAAAATATGTCAAATATAAAACATGTCAATTATAATCACTTTAACGTTGTTGTATAACCATCCAAACAATCCCCATTTTGTCGACTTAGCACTCGTGTTACTAGAAATACAGGCAATTTCAATGTCACTGGAATATGCACAGGGGACGTTCTTAACCCCATTGTGGCATGTTGCAATGATGTTAAGAGTCTGAAAGGTGCGGCTACCTCTACTCCCCTCAGACAGATGCATCGAATCTGTCGCTGGTTCCTCCACCTACGACTCCAGCAATGTTGTCAACCTACTCTCTCTATGTGGCGTCAACGTCGGCATTCCGATCACTACGTCCATCAGCTGTGACTCGTACTCATTATTTTCCTTCCCTTCATCATCGTTTCTTCTTGTTTTATCAAAATTAATCATCGTTGCTTCTTGTTTTATTTTTGTGGATTGATATATATGTGTTTATGGTGTTGAAGGAATACAATTTTATAAATAAATAAAATAGTGTAATTAAGGCAGACTCGGATGGCCACTTCTCTTCGTTGTGCGTCGAAAAAGGCGTACACTTATTGAAAATGAACACAATTAATCACCTTTTAATCTAAAATTCTAATCTGATGGCTAACAATTGAAGATGCTGGCATATTCTTAGTCGTCCTCCCAAATCAATTAATGTGATTTCCTCTTCATAACTTCCTTGTATTTTTGAATGCATCAGTTTACCTTTTAATATTTACCTAATCATATTAAGAAATTACTGTATCATTATATGATTTTCAGTTTAAATGATTCAAATTTGGATTTAGCACACTAGCTATGCTAGTTGTAGACGTTCATTTTATGATTATTATGTGCATTTTATTTTCTGTCACAGCCACAAATTCGTAGCTGGTGAACGCGGCTTGCAAAACCATAGCCCAGAGGTGGACAGAAGGAAAGAGACAGTGTGTTCAGAACGTGGCTGGTGAAGGCCAAAGGTTTAGGTTGGCATAGAAAATGAAACCCTAATCACTCATACGTGCCAATTGTTGGAAACGGTGACAACAATTCATCCGTGAATAGGATTTTAGATCCTATAAACCAGGGTTGGTTGTAACCAATGCGACCAAGTTATAATATGGATGAGATCACAATTAATAATCAGTTTCTAATATATTGCTATAAATTTGTATGCCCATAGAGGCTGAGTGTGTCAGAGAGGAGTGAGACCCGATTGTAATCTCCATTAGCTGAATAATAAGATAATCGATACCTATGCTTGGTGGACGTAGCCCGACATTTGGGTGAACCATGTAAATTGTTGTGTTCTTTGTCTGCATGTATTGATTGTCTTATGGTAATTTGTGTTTTCTGCATTTGCAAATTACAACAAGTGGTATCAGAGCTCAGGAAGAGCATTTTTGGCTGTGGAGAAATGCCTTGATTTATTGAAGAGACGAAGTCGTTGATTTGTTGTTGGAGAGAGATAGACAGACAGATGCATGCCGAATTGCTGGAGATACCTACGGGAGCTGCAGGTTTTTTCAAGTCAGCACTGGGCGTGAGGGAGCGTTGATCAACCGTTCTTCAAAAATCGGATATTCAGTGTTGGTTTATCTTCACGAGGGGAGCGATGTGTTGAGAATATGCATTCAAATATATTTGTTGATAAGCATCATGTGTGAAGTAGAGGGAGCGACGGCGCTGGACACTAATTCTAGGGGCGCGCTGATTAATGAAATTCGCGGTTTTTTGAGAGGGAGCGCCAGAAGGGAGCGAGCACTCACCTTACCGACTAAAGGGAGTGCCAACCCTCTCATACACTTACGCGTGGATTCTTGTTTTTGAGGCAGCACACCCCTATCTCCTCCAAGGAGCGTTGACAAAGATAAAGACTCGTATGAAGTTTTTCAAAACTTAAATCTATACTTTTTTACATTTTGGAAAGTATTAAAGTTTTTTATAAAGTATTGAAGGTTTTTAACTTTTACCTTTTCGAAAGTATTAAAGGTTTTTTATTATATTTGAAATCTAAAATATAATATGGAGGATGTTGAAGGGTGGAGGAATAAGGTGGAATGAACTTTTTATTAAAAAAAAATTTTAAGGTGAATGTATGTAATTTCTTTGAAAATTACACAACATTATTTTTCCACATATTTTTTAAAAGGGGCCTTGGATATTACAAACAGTTGTGTTTGTTTCTTTTATGTTTCCTCTAATGAAAAATATGCAGAGTGCTAAGTTTGAAATTGAAAAGTTTAATGGCAAGAAAAATTTCGAGATATGGAAGGTTAAGATGCACGATCTGCTCATGCAACAAGGCGTGGTGAAGGCGCTTTTGGGAAAAGAAAAGATGCCCGCGTCCATAATAGACAAAGACTAGGATGAGTGTAATAACCCTCCTAGTACGACAACGACGCTGATAACAGATGCCAAATTTTTCTTTTTGTGTTAAGGTGTGTGCGCACGTGTAGGAGGGGAAACAAACACACTAGACTCTTCGTCGCCACCCGACGACTGACAAGATGCTACCACGACGATCAAAACTAGAAGATGCAAGGCACACAACAAGTAACTGCAAGCAAAGAACCCCCAAGACCAAGGCGCCCCACAATATCTTCAACAATAACGACATACTGGGTTAGGTACCATACAAATATAGAAGGTAGAATCCATGGTAGTAGGTTTACTATTTATGCACATGAAAGAAGGGCATTTAATCTTAGTCCTCTGCTCCGGAGAGAGTGGAGGTCAGATAAGCTCCTAGACGACTACTCAGGCAGAAACTAGTAATCCCCTAAGGTGTGTCGCAAGAGTGGAAACCCAACCTTTAAAGGGCCCAAGACTCTTGATACGGCACTGGATTCTTGACGCAAGGAAACACACAGAAATATATACTAAGGCTACTAACAGTGTCTACATCCCTCCCGACACAAGAAGACCATGCAATGCAATACCACCAAGTACTACAATATCACGGACACTCATGACCTCTACGAGAGATGCAAGTCAGGAGGACTTAAATATCGACCGACCACTATTGAGACCCGAAGAAATCAATCAAGATCAATTTCTCCATTAATTATCATTAACCGACGAAGACCTTATCATAAGGTAAAAACCAATAATCTCAACCCCCCTCCCATTTATTTAGTCATAAGGTCATTTTGCACTAGTTCAAGGACAAGCAATAATCACAAGTGCATTTCATTTTTCATTTAATCACCATAATTGAGCGACGATATCATTACCATAATGGTAAACCCTCGAACATTTACATTCTCCATATTATCTTGCCTTTCCTTCCAATTTATTACCATACATTAGAATAACCTAACAAATATTTGCATTGAAATTTAGATCTTATCATTAGCACTTCAATTTAAACGAATAATAAACTTGCAATTTAACCTCATCATGAGCATTCAATTAAACAAATATTAACATTTCAAATCAACCATCATCATTAACATTGCAAATTAAAACAAATACTATTATTGCAATGTAAACAAGTATTACCATTGCAATTAAGTAAATATTAATATTGCGGGGTAAGCTTCATCCTTAGCATTTCAATTTAACATTATTAATATTAAATAAACAAGTTAACATAGCAGTTTAAGCATCATCATTACATTGCAAACTTAAACAATATCAACATTAAATTAAACAAAGTTAACATGGTAGCTTAAGCACCATCATTACATTGCATTTTAAACAATAATAACATTAAATTAAACAAGGTCAATCATGGAAGCTTAAGCATCATCATTATATTGCCTTTCTAAACAATAATAACATTAAATTAAACAAGGTTAACATGGCTTCTTAAGCATCATCATTATATTGCATTTTAAACAATAATAACATTAAATTAAACAAGGTTAACATGGCTTCTTAAGAATCATCATTATATTGCATTTTTAACAATAATTACATTAAATTAAACAAGGTTAATCATGGCAGCTTAAGCATCATCATTATATTGCCTTTTTAAACAATAATAACATTAAATTAAGCAAGGTTAACATGTATTCTTAAGAATAATCATTATATTGCATTTTAAACAATAATAACATTAAATTAAACAAGGTTAACATGGCTTCTTAAGCATCATCATTATATTGCATTTTTAACAATAATAACATTAAATTAAACAAGGTTAACCTGGCAGTTTAAGCATCACCATTACACCCCTGATAAACTAATAATGATGATGAGCACAAGGAATAACAACCAGGAGGAAATTCTTATGGAAATTCATAGGGTAACTGGAATCTCCCTATTGCAGTTATACTATAACAGATTCCTTTAAATAAAACCTATTTCTTCGTAAATCGTAATCTTTTATTAAAAGAGAACGGTGGTGTGTGCTTATTAAACCCTTGTCCTGTAGCAATTCAAGATGGTTAGACGCGTCCATGGGGTATAATATTTTCTCAGCTCGGCGTTTTAAAAAGGTAGACGTATTGCACTGTCATTATTGCACAGTTTTAAAATGATACCCAAATCTTGATTTTAGCAACCGACAATACCCTCCCTAATGGCTGATACCAATCAAATATCTAACTGTCTCCTACATTAAAACTGTAATAGGTTTCAAAAGCGGTAAAGGCGTAAACCTAAATCTAACTCCATTTTCGTGGGACAAGATCCTCCTTCTGCTCAGTAATTAAAACTTAGAAATCTAGGGTTTCTCAGGACCCTCGGCCAGTGCGCAAGTCAGAGCCGCATAATCTATATCCACAAATTTACTACAACTATTGTCTATAAATATGGACTATCTCTATCAAATTTTTAGACATGAGTTTTAAAGAAAATGATGCTATTTGAAAATTAATAATAATAAGTCATAACGCAAAGAATGGATGTATTAAGATATGCATTGAACGATATTGTTGAAGTATTTTCAAATCTCCTCAGTATTGGCGTTTAGAGACCTATATACCCAACCCACCAAATTGGGCAATCACCCAACCACACATCAACAACAACAATTATGCTCATGTGGATGAATGACACCCTGAAGAACACATGAAAAATGCTGGAAAGAGATGTAGGCAGACCTAAGTATTTTGAAATTCTAAATGCACCTGAAAACACAAATAACCTTTAGTAGTTTGAAGCGTTTAATGAGACCTTTTGAAGATGGAAGACCATTTTGAAGGGAGGAGGAACAAACCTAAGAGAATTAGTTCTCATACAAGGGTTCTAATTAACCAGTAGAAAGCAACAGACACAGCCAGAATGTCGGACAACCAGAATAGATACGAATCCGCCATTGAAGGAAGCTCGCAACCCTAACTCTAACATTCTCTTATTAAGTTACTTCATTCTAAACAGGAGAATGGCGCCTTGCAACGGATTAGGGAAGATAAAGTCGAGAGATACACCCCTCGACTGGTAATAAACCACTGTATGGATGGTCCATACAACCTCCGTTGGTACTCTTCTATCGTTGCATCAGTATCAGTGGTCCACAGAGCTACACGAGATGGGGCAGTGGTATTTTTTTTCTTTTTAAAAGAAAGACCGTGACAACGATTAAAAATGCACTTACAACAACTTGAAAACTCAGGGGTGAGACAGAATGAGAACAAAATACCAGTACTGAATAAAAACGCCCCCCCCTGGCAAGAAAAGAATACGCTCACGAGTTCGATTATGCCCACAGAGGCTGACTGCCAGCAATAAAATAATCGCCCCAGTCCCAGTAGAGCCATCCCAGGCAAGGAGAACACCAAAGAACATCTCAAAGCCCCATAGAAAGCATTGCACGCCCACAGAAAACACTCAGACTTAAAACCAAAAACGCAAAGCAAGTTTACTAATAAGCGTAGGGATTTTTACCCAAATCGACGGGAAGGTCCACTGTAAAAATGCAGGAAAACCAAGAAGAGTGCATGGCCCAACAGAGAACCCCACCGAGGAATATTTACAGGAAGGAAAAATGCGTCTAGATAATTACATGGAGGGAACATGCGTCCAGAATGAGGAACAACACCAGTCCCATTTTTTTGTTTTAGTCGCATATATTTTATTTACACAGTCGTAGATTATAACCTACGCCATCCAGCAGGATAATATAGCCATTTCGCTGACCAGAATAGTGAAAATAAAATAAAACCCTAACTCAGTCCAGAGTGTAAACCAATACTATTTTACACAGTCATAAAATAAATTTCACTCCATCCAGAATGAAAATGAAAACATCATGCAGACCTGAGTAACGAAAATGAAATACAAACATTAACACAGTTCGAAAGGTAAAAAATAACTATTTTGCACTGTCCTTCACTCTACCGAAGGGTGTACCTTTGCATGTTCGCCTCCTCCGAAGATTGGTCCTCTCGCTCTGTGCAATCCTGCTCCGTGCCGACCGCAGAGGACTCACCGGTACCTCCCAGCCAAACGCTAGGGGTACTCTGCTTCCCCCTTAGCCCTCTGAGCTGCAAAGGGGCCACACACAATCCATACAGTACCTAGCTTCCCAACTCACCTCCAAGTAAGAGCTACCACTCAAGTCAGCTGAGGAAATCCCCAACTCCTACAAGCAATCAGTCCAGTTCTCCAGTTTGGTAGAATAACAATACCTCACAACTCCCCCCTCCCTTCTTCCCCTCTCCTTTCTTTTATCCTCCTTTTCCCCTCATCCCATTAGGTTTTTCCCCAAAACCGTAAATCCTATTTCTTTTATGTCCCCCC